>JAOTAY010021723.1:0-10221 GCA_025629805.1 Erythroxylum baracoense | reverse complement strand
CACAAAGTAATTATGTAAGTACAAATAAATTAATATTACAATTTATTTTTCTATGTAATAGTAAGTAATTATTTTTTAGTTAACCCGATTTTCTACTTTAAATTGTAGGACAAGATGCAGGAATTGTTGCAGACGTCATTGGCTGAGGGGAATCAACCCAATGTCGATGACATTTGTGACAATGTCCTTGGTATACGATCGAGCTATATCAAGGGTCTTGTGTATGGCCCTAAGCCTGTAGGTGCTTCTTCGTCACGATCAATATTGTGCACAGCGTTTCAAGAGGAGAACAAGACGCTGAAGACTAAGTTAGATCGTAATATTAAAGAAGTTAAAAAACTTTTAAAAATTGGTTAAACAAATGCTAGGTTCTGCATATGTTAGTGGTAGTGACTCAGATGAAGACTCTTAGTTTGTAAATGATGTGTAAATATTTTATTGTTAAAAATACATTCCATTTTATATATTTATTTTATTTCAATTTAGTATTATTTAAAAAATATGTCACTAACATTAATTATAAAATGAATAATTTTAATATTTCATACTGTCTTAAAAATTGTAATAAATTCAATATAAATTTGTTGTTAACAATTATAATAATTATTAAATTCAAAATAAATTCGTCACAAAAACAAATTATAAATCCAAAACAAAGTAGTCACAAAAAGTCTTTAAAATTGTAATAAATTAAAATAAATTCATTTTTAACAATTATAAAAACTATTAAATTAAAAATTAAATTTTGTGACTAAATAATATTAGCTAATAAAAATTTTCGTCACAAAAGGTCATTAGCTACGTATACAAAATGTCGCTAAAAACCTTTTGCTACAAAAAACATTAGTAGCTAAAACTACATTGCTGCCAAAATAATATCGTTACAAAATCCTATTAGCCACGAAATGCTAATTCGTCATAAAAAGTTTTTACCTACTTTTAGGAAACGTCAATAAAAACTTAGTAGCTAGTAATATTCTGCTACAAAAGTAAAATCGTCACTAAAAACAATTACCTACGAATAGGATTTAGTAGGTAAAAAATTTTATCTAAAAAGTATAAACATCGCACAAAACAATGCACGACGTTTTTGGTATCGTCGCTTATAATTTTTACCAACGAATCATTTTTGTCAAAAAAAAGTTTTTGCGACGATTCTATGAAAACGTCACGAATATTATTTTGCTACCAGGATTCAGCGACGATTTAGGCGACGATAATTTTTCGTTGCCCATACTAATTTGTGACGATTATTTATTCTTTTGCGACATTTAAATACGTCGTTAAATGTCCTGTATGTTGTAATGGCAGAGGTAAAAACGCAGTGTTGGAGAAAATTAAGACTCCAAAATTGTAACTACTATAGAGGCCCAAGGAGTTGTGAGGTTTTAAGACTCTAAAGAAGAACGTACGGGAGATTTGGAACATACAAAATAGGTTTTGGTTTTAAAAAGAAAAGAGACAAAGGTGGTTGAGGAAAAAGAAAGGATACGAAGTATGCATGTCATTAATTCTTAAAGAAAAAACAGGGACGTCTTTTGTTAAGGAAGCATAGAGGCTGCTGAGAAGCGCAACAAGCGATAGGTGGAGCTCTCCAACGTCATTCCCCTTTAGATTTTTTTGTAAGCATAATTTTATTTTTAACAGCATGTCATTAATTCTTAAAGAAAAAAACAGGGACGACTTTTGTTGAGGAAGCATAGAGGCGGCTGAGAAGGGCAATAAGCGATAGGTGGAGCTCTCCAACGTCATTCCCCTTTAGATTTTTTTGTAAGCGTAATTTTATTTTTTAACAATTCTCATGTATTCTTTAGTTCTTATAGCTTGTAGCTAAATTTTTATTCTATTTAAAGGATTATATTAAAACCTTAATTCTATGGACTTGTGAGATCTAGTTGTTATTTGTCTTATATATTCATAAGTATTTATTTATTCTTTGTGTTTAGTGTCTATTATTTTGGGATTTGTTAAATAAAAGGCCTATATTTGATAATCCTTGAATAGTTGACAGCTAATTAGAACTCACTACAAGAAAAATGGGGTTTAGCGACAGAAATTACCGAGGGAGTATGAAGTTTTTTCCGTCAGTAAGCTAAGTTATCGAAGGAATTTATCGATGAACCATGTTATCGGAGAAAGGGTTGTAGGTAATAATTAGTAACGGAGTACAGAGTTTCCGTTGCAAACTTACTGACGACTGGCTCCTGTTCCGTCGTTATATTTAACAACAATAATTTATGTGCTGTCTGTAAATTTAGCGATGGTAAATCTGTTTCGGTCGGTAAACTTACGATGGGCATGTCATTTTTGTCAGTATTATTACCTAAAGATACCACAATCTGTTGGTGAATTCACGACTAAGTTTACTGACAGATATTGACCGTCTATTAGTAAATTTACTACATTTTACCAACAAACGTTTGATGCTCGTCGGTAAATTCACTACAATTTACTGACAGATTTTGTTTTTTCATCCATAAATTTACTAATATTGTTTTTTTCCATGCATTTAATTTTATTTGATAATGTTATGATTGATGTATAATTTATATAGTTATTAGTTATCTGTTGATAATATTTTGATTTGTTTCTACATTTAATTTCTTAAAACAGAAAATTGATTGATATATAAAGTAAAATTATCTTAATTGATAATAAAAAATATTGTGTACAACAATAAGTATTTAATTCATACAAAATGACTATAACTATAGTATTCATTTGGTGAATGTGGATGCTCTGAATGTTACGATAAAGTGCTGCCCTTCCCCTTCAACTCGTCTTCTTATTACGAATTTGGGCTATGTACTCCATCACTGCTGCAATTGAGTTGCCAATGCCTGTTACTGTGCCCTGAATCTTATGGACTTCATTGGATACAGATCGCCTACTAAATGTTGTCGTACTGATATAGAGGAATGCGATTAACATGTGTTTGTAAGTGAACCTAAGCTGAAGATCCTTCCATGACGGTCTCTACCACCCATTGCATGAAGATAGGCTTGACTCTCATTAACATCTTTAGACTGTTGAGACTATCGTTGAATGCTTTCTTGTATTTGGTCCTATCAGAAGGCAATGTTTATGTTAATAAGTGACAATTATTAAGCATTAATATTAAAGCATAAATTTCACATACATTTAGTTCTCTACATTTAGTGTTGATGAAGGTCACACCGTCATGCTTCTTAGTGTGAGTGTGCAAAAAGAGTTGACAGGGAGTAGGCTTCCTGCCTATAGACTTTTCCTACATCAAAATAAAATGTTATAAGTGAACTACAATTTATAAAAATTTTGGCAGAATTTTCTCTGTTTTGATGATATTTACTCCCTATTGAACAAAGAAAGAAACTCAATAACACAACCATAGATGACACTAGACATTTATAATATTATCATTCTCCATAATACACATACTTTCATTTCAAAATTCATACATCAAATTAAATTGAAAAACATAAAAATAAAAAATTTAGAATATAAGTATAAAGTGTAGATACTTACAAGTTTCTTTATATGCTCGTGGTAGGTAATAGATCCTTCAGTATGTAAGGGATGACTCTCTCCTCTGATCCTCCACATCAATGGACATTGCCTCGGGTGATGTCCAATACTGTTGTCAATGATTCCATATTTCTTCAGAAATATAAGGAGGCCATACACTAGTCTTGTATATATCACCAACAAAGTCTCTATAACATTTACGAGCTCGTCTCTCCCATACTTTATAAATAATCGCATCAAATTCAAAATGTCAAAAAAAATCTTTCTAAAAAAAAGGGAAAAACATACAATGAGTACTTATAACCTACAATATTTATCTAATTAACGTATAAAAATTAATTACAAAAAATAAAAAAATATTTGTTGTACCTTAAACTCTTGATAATAAAAATCCTTCGTCGCCTGAGAAATATTCTTCCATATATAACCCTCAAGATCAATCTTCTCCTTGAATTTGGATGTCATGCTTCTTGAGCACGGTTAAACCTATAACCTAATTATAAATATATGAGCGTTGTTTGGTTGGCAGGATTCTTGCTTGGGAAAGTAATATTTTTCCTAAAATTTATATTATCATGTTTGGTTCATTTTTTTGAGTAGTTAGGAAAGTAAAAATTTTCCCAATCTAGGGAAAGTAGTAGCACTTTACTTAGATTTTAAATCCCATCACCCCTTTCATATTTAGATTACTTTCCTAATGAATTTAATCTAAAAAATACACTAGCCAATTCAACCATTCCCTCTCTCTCAACTCTACTACAACTCTTTTATAAAACCCTACCTCCTCTTCAACTATTCTTATTGTTCTACCGTTATCAAGATTTTGGATATTTTTGCTCAGAAGTTTTAATCGACAATCTTTAGGTTCAAAATTTTCCTTCTTACCAATTATTAGAGGATGTAAACTAGAAAAAAAAAACCAACTTTGAGGTCACGAGTCTGGCGTTCTTTAGTGTCTCCATTAATAGTATTTGTAGTACAATCATAAGGACGAGATGTAGAATGGATGTTGTTTGCGCATTACTGTTGTTATTGTTATTGGATTCCTTCCTCTCTTGGAAACGGTAATGTTGCTCCCTCTAAAAATTGTAACACCCCTCCCTCTCTCTGGAAGTCTGCATTTGATTTGACAATAAGCACAGTTTGGAATTGGGATAACTTAATACCCGGTTATTTTCCTTTCTTTTGTCTCATCTTGTTTTATCTGCTCTTCTCTACATTCTAAACTACAAAATGTTGTATCACCTCTGCAGATTAATTAAGAACCACCATAAAGAAAAAATGAAACAAATTGTCAATCAAATTAAGAAAAATAGAACATAAAAAACTAAGAACAAAAAAGAGTTTCTTGAATGTATTTTTATTTTCAATGTTAGAAAAAATTTTGATATTTGATTTTGATTTTAAGATTTATCTTTATATTCGGTTGAGGTTTTTTAATATTTTTCAATACTATATTTATGATATAACAATATTATATAATTAGAATATCAAAAATGAAAAAAATTAACATTTAATAAATAACTTGTATTACAAATTAACATTATTTAATGATTTCAATTTTTATTCGGTTTGTAGGGATATAATTGGAAACACAAGCGAAAATTAAATTACATTCCATAAAATACTATTCCATACCAAACACTATAATAAGAATCCACCTAACTTTCCTATTATAATTCTTATAAGTATCCAAACATATGAATATTTTTACTTTCCATAGATTTATTATCCGAGGAATCAGATTCCAAATTCACTTTACTTTCCCGTCAACCAAACGGGGCCATGAGGTTTAATGTATTTTCACTTATAGATTGCTGACAATTGTGATGTAAGTTCTTTCATCAACTCCCTTAACTCTAGGTTAGAGGCCTCCTCCTTCATCCACATCGTTTACCCCTAATATCTCTATCAGCATAGGAATGGTGGATAGTGTAGCAATAGGTATAGAAGATGATGTCTCATTTGCCAGTGTAGTAGCTGGAGGTACAACATCTGCTTCTGTTGCAATTGCAGAATGTGATGCTTTATCTAGAAAATAACTGGTTCTAAATCGTGGTCTGAGCCTTGGTCACATCATATCCCATTTTCTCTTTGGTAGCATATTTTAACTTGAAATTCATATTTTATTAAATATTCCAGAAATATAAAAATTTTAATTCAATATATAACAATATATTGTTAATTCAATAATTTATTTATTGAATTTGATATTCTATTACAAACACAAATGCTATCAGTACTTAATTGTAAATCAAAATCATCATCATCTTCTTTTTCTGAAGAATTAGAATCAAACTCAGGCTCCTCTTCAGTTATCTATCATCCTCCTCATCCTCTCCAGATGAAATTTTAACATATTCATTATTTGGATCGTTCAAAGGTTCATTCTTTTCATATATAACAGATGCATTTATTTCATAAACATCTTCTTGAAACGCTTCACTTTCAATTCTCTGCTTTCCTTTTTCCTGTGATTCAAAAACACCTCTAAGTTTAACTTTGCAAACAACCAACCAATCTGACTTATCTCGTTGTAAGTTGGGAAAAGGGATATAATACACCTGGATTGCTTGCATTGCCAACACGAAAGATTCAAATTGTTTAAATCTTCTTCGCTGGTTGATTTCAGCTAAATTGTATCAGCTATGCACTTTTGTACCAACATTAGGAGTTGGATCAAACCAGTCACACTTAAATATCACACTCTGCTTTATTGGCAATGTAGGGTACTATATTTCAAGTATATCAATAATTTTACTATAGTAATCTATTAATTATCCCTGTATGCAAACCCCACTATTTACTGTTGTCATGTATGACTATGATATTCTATGTGATATTTATATCCATTAAATAAATACACTGGATACAATTTAACAGGTCATAAAGGTCCTTTCACAAGATCACATATGAACTTGTTCTCTATTGGATTTTCTAAGCCCTACACAAAAGAAATTATCATATTAAATAGTATAATGTCATTTGAACACTTTAATCTTATAATTCAATCATTTCAATAATTGTAAGTAAAAAGTTACATATTTCTCGAACCATCGAGGAAAGTATTTTTTAACTTCTTTATTGATATCATCCTGTGTTTTTTTGGGTATTAGCTCACGTAACCATTCCTTGTATAATATAAAAACTTTATTATGTATTTTAGTTGTGAATAACACTAAATTTCATAACCCAAACAATCAATGTCAACTTACTGCACGAAAGGTTGAACCTCTTAATAGTTCAATAAAATGTAACCATCAACAGCCTCTATTTCTTCCTCTGTCATCATTCTTCTTGTTGAATGTCCATATTTTCATCCAAGATATGTAAAACTAGATAAGTTACCATCAGCATCACCCATCCCTCCCCCGTTATGAGGAACTTTTCTTTTTCTTGTGTGAATATCCAGCTCAAAATAATGTGAACAAAATGTACTTGCTTCTTCCACTAAATAAGCATTACATATCGAACCTTCAACTCTAACCTTGTTTTCGACATTTTTCTTCAAGTGATGCAAATACCTACAGTAGCGAATAGGGTTATTACAATTATGTTATTAACATATGTTATTACTTCAATTTAAATATTTACCATAATTACCTCTTAAATGAATACATCTATCGATGTTGAACTAGACTAGTAAGTTTAGTCTCTTGTGCTAAATTCACAGGTAGATGCTACATACAGTCAAATAAGCTTGGAGGAAAAATCCTTTCTAATTTGCACAAAATTACTAGAATTTTCCTTTTTAGTTTTTCCATTTCAGCTAACTTTATTTCAGATGATGTTAAGCTTTTAAAAAACAAACTTAATTATGTTATAACTTCTTCAACCTTATTCGGTAGCAACTCTCGAAATGCAATTGAAATTAGCTTTTGCATAAATATATGACAATTATGAATTTTCATCCCAAATAATTTGTATTTCCTCATGTCCATACACCTTCCCAAGTTTGAAACATAACCATCGAGAAACTTTAAACTTTTCAATCATTCGCATAAATTTCCATTTGTTTTTTGTCTAAAGTGTAACATGCTTTTGGATATTTACCGATGCAAAGATCTTCATCTAACTTATTCCTTCTACAAAAAAGTTTCAAATTAGCTCGTGATTTTGCATTGTCCTTTTTCCACCCTTCAATGTTCATTATGGTATTGAATAAATTGTCAAAACTATTTTTTTAATATGCATTACATCTAGATTATGACATATCAAATTAGTTTTCCAATATGGCAAATCCCAAAAGTTGCTTTGTTTTCTCTAACCAAAGTTTTTACTAATGTTTATATTAACTTCATTAGCTTCAAATTCTGTAACTTTTTACAACCCCAATTCATCAATCTTCTGCACTATCTCTTCATCAGCTTTGTGAGGGGGATGAGGTGTTTATACCATTCTATTCTTAATTAACTTTTGTTTATTGCATCTAAATGGATGATTTGGAGGAAGAAATTGCCTGTGGTTGTCAAATCAACATATTTTGCTCCCGTTTGGAAGATAAAACGTATCAGAATCATTGCCACAATAAGGACAAGCCAATTTTCCTACTGTGCTCCATCTAGACAATGTAACATATGCTAAAAAATCACTAATAGTCCACATCAAAGCTGCTTTCAATACAAAATTTTGTTTTAGAGACACATCATATGTCTCCACATCATATTCCCAAAGATGTTGCAATTTAGATATCAATGGTTGTAAGAATACATAAATTTTATGCTTTGGATTTATAGGCCCTGGCATAATCACTGTCAAGAACATATATGCCTCATTCATACACATCCATGGAGGTAAATTATAAGAAGTAATTATGATTGGCTATGATGAATATTATTGGTTGGATTGATTAAAAGGTTGGAATCCATTTATCAACAATCCTAACTTAACATTTTGACTTTCCATGTGCATCTGATGGATGACTCATTATTCCATCTTCTTATTCATATTCATTATGCCATCTCATATGAGATGCAATAATATCATAAACATATAGTATTTGAAGTCTCGGAGTTAGCGAGAAATAATATATGTGCTTCCAGGGTACTAATTTCTGTTTCATAGAACGCTTTCTAGGCTTGAACCTAGATTGACCATAAAATTTGCACTATTGTAATTCCACATCATCTCTCCAATACAATATACATCTTAATTTGCAACAATCAAATTTTTTAACAGGCAAACCAAAACCCCTAATAAATTTCTTCATATTGTAAAAACTATCAACTATTGTAAGATGAAGAGGCAATTATTCATTATACCATATAAGAATTTTATCAAAACTATGATTAGAAATATGCCCTTCAGACTTTATGTTCAATATTCGAGCAATTGAAGACAATTGAGTCATTGTCTCACAATTTGACCATAATTCTTAGTCAGCTAAGTGTAGTAAGTCAAAAAAATGTTTTGCATGTGGGTTTGGTTCTTCTTCAAGATTTTCTATATTTTCCTGAAATGTATAACTAGTTACTTTATAAACATTTGCATGTAAGGATTTTTAGTTGCACACATACTATTTGTTCTAAATCCAATCCCCCTTCAAACTCATCCATATTTACTGACGAGTTTACTTCATTACCCCTTAAGGTGCTACAAATTAATGGTTCCCCATGTTGTGTCTACTCAAAATAATTTGGAACAAACCCTTTTCTCAACAAATGGCCATTCACTTTATCAATAGGAAGGAAACAAATATGTTTGCACTTTTTACATAGAAATCTTATCTTTGGGCCATCCATATATGCAGGTTGAGAACATACATAATGAATAAAAGCTTCAACTCCCTTAACAAACCCAAGATTAATGAAACCATCAGGTGTTAATCATTTATACATCCAAGATCTATCAACATTACTCATTTCTACAAAACCGTTAAGTTAAAAAAGTGATTTCATAGTCAGTATCCTTCAAGTTTCATAAGTTTACAAAACATTTAAACTTATGAATTTTTTGTGTTAATACTAAGTTTGAGTTCATCACATTGAAGTTGAAGTATTTATGTTTGAATTAATCACCTACAATTTATTTCAATACTATGGTACGTGGTATTGTTTACACTTGTGAATCAAGAAAGCAAGTTCTCATTGTGACTCCTAGGCTCATGGAATTTTTCACCAATAAGCCTCATGGGAGCTGCATCATGGGTTTCCAGCTTATATACTGTCCCAGGGGTTTATTATGCAAAGAACTATCATGTCTATTAAACCTATGAATTTCTTGTGTTAATTTAAATTCTAAGTTTGAATTAATCACATTGAAGTTTAAGTATTTATGTTTGAATTAATCGCCTATAATTGATTTCAATACTATGGTACGTGCATTTTTTACACCTATGAATCAAAAAAGCAAGTTCTCACTATGACTCCTAGGCTCGTGAAATTTTTCACCGATAAGCCTCATAGGAGTTGCATTATAGGTTTTGCAGCCTATATATCATTCTAGGGGTTTATTATGCAAAGAACTGTCATGTCTATTAAGCCTATGAATTTCTTTTATTATAATCACATCAATGATTCAAACATAACCTAAACATAAATACTTAGACTATTAAAGAAGAACATAAAAACTCATTAATAATTATAAAAATATTCTAAACAATAACACAAAATCAAGACCTCTTTTGTAACACCCCCTTACTGTAGGGTACGCACCGGGACGCCCGCAGGTCATTCCGATACATATCCTATGATAAGGGAGCGCTACGTGCGATCACTA
>JAOTAY010021722.1:0-10227 GCA_025629805.1 Erythroxylum baracoense | reverse complement strand
TTGATTTTACCGACGGACATGCTATTCGGTCGGTAATTTTACCGACGGTAAGAAGGGTTTCGTCGGTGAATTTAGCTTCGACCGAATCACCGACGTTTTCTTCCGTCGGTAAATATATTTACCGACGGTATATTGTCTTTTTCCATCGGTAATTGCCATATGTAATTCACTATTTTCTTGTAGTGGTAGTTATGCTTTTTTTTTAAAAGTTAAATAGAATTAATAAATGATGATAATACAAGTGGTAAGGTCTTGCGTTAGACATCTATGGGAGAGTAGAGCATCCCTATACATCACTGAAATGTTACTGTATGTAATAACTTTAAACGACTATATAGTAGACCCAAGACTAAAAACTAAAATGACACGACATCTCCTTAGGGTAAACCGTTTGTCATATCTGCTTACAACTTCATAAGCTTCCCAATTAGGGTAGGGAGTCTCGGTGCTCTTCAATGCCTGTTTTGTCCGCAACTACCATGGTAAGGTATCTGCCTTACTGTTGTCTTTTTGTTTTCCTTCTAGTGTTGATCCCTTAAGTTTCTGATTTGAATGCTACGACAGCTGATTTGCTTAAATCTTCAGATCTGGAGTGCTTCGAAGGTGTTGGAACCGATGGGTACAGGCGAGTAAGGGACATCAATGGCAGACATAACATCCTCTCAGGTAAACACGCTTCTATGATGACTATTGTTCTAATTTCCATCTTAACAGAGTGCAAGTTCTAAGTTTATTGCTTTCTTCCAATACTAGGTCTTCCGATTTTTCTCTGTGAGTTGCTGAAGTTACTTCCAGACAAAGATGCACTGGGATATTTTGCTTCCTTTCTCCACTGTTCTACCACAGTTGGTTCAGAAAGGGTTACAGGTACGATCTTCTCTCTGCCATCTTTCTTTCTGTAGTTCTTTGCTTTGCCCATCTGTATATCATTGGTTGACTCTCCAGGATAGTGCTAGATTAGGGCAAATTGCCTCTGACCTGGTGGAGTAGATGAGCTTCTCTCTGATTCCACCAATTAGGGATTTGAGTACATCTGTGTTTGTGCGATGCTTGTGTTGAAACATCCTGTTATTTCTCTCTCGCCATATTTCCTTGATGGAGGAAGTGAAAGAGATTATATAAGTATACTCAGCATATTTAGGGATGTGGTTCAACTTTAGAAGCCACTCCGTGGCTTCTGTGAAGGTTGCACTTACATCAGAAATAAAATTTAGTGCCATTATCCTCTCCCATATGAACTTAGAGTAGGGACATTTGAAGAAGAGATGGTCACTTGACTCAGGCTCTACTTCACATAGTACACATTCTACATTGATAGTCATGAAGTGAAGTCTGTCTGTGCTACTTAATCTGTTTAGCATCAAAAGCCAAAGTAGGATAGAGTAACTCAGCATTAGAGCTATGAGCCAAACTATTAGAACCCAAGCCTGCTCTGAGCTGTTATGGTTTTGCCACTTCCTGAATTTGGTTGAGATGAAAGTGTTTGGTGGCATATTAAGTCTCTAAAAGGAGTCCTCTCTTTGTAGGTTCGGTAGATACTTAAGAGTCAAATAGTGTAATTCAGCAGGAAAGTTCCATTGACTGCCCAATAGGATAGAGCTTACCTTCGCATTGATAGGAACATCATACCATTATTGTAGGGCCTGTGGGTGTCTGTTTAAAGGACCTTGACCAGTCCAATTGTCAAACCAGAAGTAAGCTTTTTCTCCATTCCCAACCTTGCAGAAGACAATAGGCTGGAGCATAGGTCTAAGCTTCAATAACTAGGACAAGGGCCATGAGTAGGAAGGTCTAATAGGAATATACTAAATACTAGAGCCTTTTAGAACGTAGCTATTCAACCATTGGATCCACAGAGAGTTCTTTTCCAAGAGGATATTCCAAAGGTTCTTGATTAAAATTGCTTTATTGAAAGAGGCAAATGAAATCACTCCTAGACCTCCCTCTTCCTTCCTTTTACATACCTCTTGCCACTTCACCTTAGTAAAGTGACTATCCGAATTAAAGTTTCCCCATAGAAATCTCCTAAAGAGTTTTTCAATTGATTTGATTACTCCTTTAGCTAGAGAAATATTAGAGGACCAATATATGTGTAAGGAGTTCAGCACAACTTTGATTAGTTATAGTCTTCCTCCGAAAGATAACACCTTGTTAGACCACATTCCCAATCTCCTTTAGATCTTATCAATCAATCGTTGACATTCCAAATATTGAATTCTTTTGGTGGTGATAGGAATTCCCAAATAGGTTAATGGAGCTGATATTCTGTTCATACATGTTAGATGAGATATTCTACTCTCTATTGTGTTAGCCCTTGTTGCCAAGACAAACTAGCTTTTGTTTAAATTAATCACCAATCCAAATAGGCCCCCAAAGATAGACAGACTTGACATGAGTATCTCTATAGATTTGCTATGTGCCTTAGAAAATAGTAGTAAATCATTTGCAAAGCATAGGTTGATTAGTCCAACCTTCTTACATTTAGCGTGAAATTTGAAGACTTTACTGCTGCCCACTCTCTGTTGGATTAGCTGACTGAGAACTTCCGTACAGAGTATTAAAAACCCTATTTCAGCTACTCCCGAACAATATGGCAGTCAATATCCAAATGCTTGGTCCGCTTATGGAACACCGAATTGGCAGCAATATGGAGTGCAGCCTGATTATCACATCACAAGGAGATAGGAAGAGCAACAGGTATTCGAAAATCCTGCAAAATATAAGATATCCAAAGAAGCTCACCAAAGCTCAATCGCATTTTTCCACTGAAATTGATGTTAATAGTGAGTTGTACATTCATAATTTGGATCATTCGAATCATAGTCTTGCTACGTAAAAATTGAATGGTGATAACTACAGTAAATGGCAATGGGCTGCTGAGATTTCTTTGATTGCAAAGAATAAATTCAATTTTGTTAAAGGCACTTGTGCAAAGCCTGTTAATGAACCTGTTCAGGAGATGCAATGAGAAAGATGTAATAATCTGGTGATATCTTGGATTCTATACTTTGTAGAACCAGATATAGGTAATAGTATTTTAAGCTTTCAATCTGCAGCTGACATTTGGACTGAGTTGAAGGAGAGGTATGGTCAGTCAAATGGACCAAGAAGATATCAGGTGTAGAAAGAGTTGATTGGAATTTCACAAGGAACTCAGACTGTGAGTAGTTATTACACACAGATGAAGATAAAATGGGATGAATACCTTGGGTTGGTTGAGTTACTAGCATGTACGTGTTGTGGCGCAGCTAGTGTGATGAATAAATTTCTTGAAGATCAACAGCTTCTACAGTTCCTCATGGGACTTAATGAGGATTTTAAAATAGCGAGAGAGAGTATATTAGTGATGCAGCCCATGCCTGCTTTAAGTCAAGCCTATAGGTTGATCTTGCAAGAGGAGAAACAGAGAGATTGTGAAGTATCCCCTGTTATTTTGTCAGATGGTACTGCGTTTGTTGCTGGCAATCAAAAACAAAAATCACATGGGTTTCATTCAAAGTATAATAACAGTAACAATAGTAATCAGTGTCAAGTGTCTGATAATAAGCAAGTGGTGTATGGCATTACGCCTAATGGTAGGCGCTCTAAGTTCTTTTGTGATTTTTGTAAGGTTTATGGACACTTTATCGACAGATGTTTCAAATTGCATCCTCCAGCTGGGAGTGGTGCAAATCGTGGGACAGGAGCAAGCGGTTGGCAACTATTGTACAGCCAGATGCTCATGATATTAAGGGGCCACCAGTTATAAATGATGATGTTGATAATTCTAGATCGTCAACAGAACCTAGTATGGGGTTGAGTCAGGAGATGTATGATCAATTGGTACTTTTGCTGAATAAATTTGGTCCAGCTGCTGGTTAATCTTCGGGTATTGGTAATGGAGACTCTAATGGATCATCTGCCTTCTTTGCAGGTAATAGTATATGTTTCTTTAGTCATTGTGTTAAACCTATTTAGATCATTGACAGTGGTGCCATTGATCACATAGCCTCTAGCCTTACCTTGTTTCAAACCTTTCAGAAATTACACAGACCTTTCTATATTACTCTTCCGAATGGTAAACAAGCCTTAGTAGCTCATATTGGCACTGTGAAAATCAACAACCGTTTGATTTTGAACAATTGTCTTCATGTGCCTGACTTCGAATTCAACTTGCTTTCTGTTCAAAAATTATGTGTTCAATATCATACCAGTGTGATATTTACACATTCTCATTGCCTTGTTCAGGACCAAGCAATGAGGTCTCTGGTGCTTGGTAGAGAACGAGGTGGCCTTTACTTTGTGCTTGAGAACACTGAATTTCATAACCTTCCTTCTTCAGCCATTGTTTCCTGTAATCAACCTCATATCCTTCATTCTGTTCATCATGTGAATAATGATACTTGTACTCCACTAAATAAACAGCTTTGGCATTATAGACTTGGACATCTGCCTTTTGATCGTTTACGGTTGATTACTAATATTCATTGTAATGGGAAACTTGCTCATTCTTCTGTTATTTGTCAAATATGTCCTAAAGCTAAGTTTTCTCGTTTGTCTTTTCCTTCTAGTTGCATTAAAAGCACTGCTATCTTTGAACTGCTCTATGTAGATTTGTGGGGACCATATCCTACTGCTACTTATAATGGCCATAGATATTTTATCACTATTGTGGATGATTTTTCTAGGTGTACTTGGGTGCATTTATTGTCTCATAAGAGTTCTGCTTTGCCTATTTTACAATCATTTATCACTCATGTTGACAAACAATTTCATGCTTCTGTTCATACCATAAGGAGCGATAATGGTTTAGAATTTTGTTTAAACCTTGCCAATGCCTTTTATCTTTCCAAAGGTATTTTACATCAATCTTCATGCGTCCATACACCTCAATAGAATGGTACTGTTGAAAGAAAGCACAGACATTTGTTGGATTGTGCAAGAGCCTTGGTTTTTCAAGCTAATCTACCCATTGTTTATTGGGGTGAAGCTTTACTTACTGCTTGTTATCTTCTCAATCGTTTCCCTCTTTCTTCCCTGCAGAATCGCACTCCTTTTGAACTCCTTCATAATGTCGTCCCTACATATGGCCATTTGCGATCTTTTGGTTGTTTATGCTATGCTTCTACACATTTTGCTTCCGAAATAAATTTTCTCCTAGGGCTGTTCCATGTGTTTTCTTTGGTTATCCCTTTGGCCAAAAAGCATATAAATTGTTGAATTTGGAAACAAAGCAAAATTTTACTAGTCGGGATGTTAGGTTTCATGAACACCATTTTCCATTTCATTCCTCTGTTTCTTCTTCCACCAATTCTGTTTTTCCTATTCCTCCTACTGATTATTCACACATTTTCTTTCCTTCTTCTACGTCTTCTAGTTCTTCTCTTTCTACTCCTCATCCTATTGATATTATTTTTCCGCCTCTTAATCCACAAACTTCCTCTCCTCTTACCTCTATTCCTCCTGTTTTACGTCGATCCACCTGGATTACCAAACCACCCAGTTACTTGCAGCAGTATGTGTGTCATGCTCGTTCTCCTTCCTCTATGGTTTTACCTTGTCCACTTGCTGCTTTTACTACTCTTCCTTCTTCTCAGCAGAATAAACTTACCACTCTTGCTAATTATACTGAACCCATATCTTATTATGACGCTGTTAAAGATTCACGTTGGGTTGATGCAATGACTGTAGAAATTAAGGCTTTACAGGTAAACAATACGTGGGTGTTGACTGATTTACCATCGGGTAAGAGAGCAATTGGCAGTAAATGGGTGTATAAGGTGAAGTTGCAGTCTAATGGCACGTTAGAACCTTACAAGGCTCGCCTGGTTATTCAGGGCAATCATCAGAAGCTTGAGGTTGATTATACTGAGACTTTTTCTCCTGTGGTTAAAATGACTACTATTCGACGTATTCTTGCTTTGGCTGTTAGCAAGCAATGGACGGTTTTTCAGCTTGATATTAATAATGCATTTCTTCATGGTGATTTACATGAAGAAGTGTACATGAAGGTGCCTCTTGGGGTTCCGAATCCTGAGAATAAAGTCTGTCGCTTGATGAAATCGCTTTATGGGCTTAAACAGGCTAGTGGGCAATGGTACTCGAAATTATCTCATGCTCTGTTGCATCTTGGTTTGAATCTTCGAAGCTTGACTATAGTTTATTCATCAAGCGAACCTCAGGGAGGATTACTATTGTTGCTGTCTATGTCGATGATATTCTTGTTACTGGTTCTGACTTGATTGAAATTGAAGCTTTAAAGTCTTATCTTGATCAGCAGTTTACCATCAAAGATTTGGGTGTCTTACACTATTTTTTGGGGCTTGAAATCTCGTATCTTGCTAATGGTATTGTGCTTTCTCAGACGAAGTTCGCTCAGGACCTTTTACGTGAACAGAATATGCTTTCTTGTAAGGCTGCTCTTGCTCCTCTCCCTTTGCATCTCAAACTTAGTCCTACCAGTGGAACTCCTATTGCTAATCCCACTGTTTATCGCATGATCATTAGGAAGCTGAATTTTCTGATGCACACTCGCCCGGATCTTTCCTATGCTGTTCAGACCCTCAGTCAATTTATGCAGTGTCCTCACACGGCTCACATGGATGCCTTATTGCATGTTCGTGGTTCTTTGGGTGATGGTATTTATTTTACTGGTTCTGGTTCTCTCCATCTTCATGCTTATTGCGACTCCGATTGGGCCTCTTGTCCTACTATTAGGCGTTCGGTTTCTGGTTATCTTGTTAAATTTGGTGCTTCTCCATTGAGCTGGAAGTCCAAAAAACAGTCTACTGTTGCTCGGTCTTCAGCTGAAGCGGAACACCAAGCTATGTCCCAGGCTTCAGCTGAACTCACTTGGATTGTCCGCTTATTGGAAGAACTTGAGGTCACGTCTTTAACTCCTGTTACTTTGCATTGTGACAATCAATCCGCTATGCACATTGCGAAGAATCCTGTTTTTCATGAACGGATCAAGCATATCGAAATTGATTGTCATTTTACCAAGGAAAAGGTTTTAGAAGAGTTGTTGCAACTTGCTTATTTACCTACTGCGCATCAGCTTGCTGATGTCTTGACCAAGATTTTACCTTCGCCTCAGTTTCATTGTCTTTTGTCCAAGCTGGGGATGTTCAAGTCACCTCCTCCAGCTTGAGGGGGGGTGTTGGCGCCTATTCTGGTTCCATTCTGGTTTCCCGCCTTTTGTTTATTATTTTTATTTTTTATTTTTTGTTCTTGTTTTTTTCTTTAGTTTGCCAGCTTAGATTACGTTAACTAGTTTTCTTCTTCTTCTTTGACGATTAACCGTCGACTGTAGCTTTATAAAGTGAACTGAAACACTATTGTAAAGAGTAGTTCTGGAAATAAAAATTTTCTCTCTACACGCTTAAATGTTTGCTCTCGTTTCTGTGTTATTCGCTATCTATGAATTTTATCATGCCAATTGCAATTTTAGGTATAATTTCGATTTGAATTGAAGTTTATTAAATAAGTTTTCTCTCTTTTATTTTGCGTATATCATAGTTGATAAGTTTTATACCTTATTTTCTTCTTCAATTGCAATTTATCTCTCTTTCATTTATTAAGTTATAATTAATATTTTTTGATTTATGTGTTTGAGTAATTTTGTATGTATAAATTTAATTTTTTAAATTATTGATGAAATTTGGTTTCAATATTTATGTAATATAGATATTGTTATTAATCTCTGTCTATTGCGTGAAAATTGGATCATTGTTTTAATACTTTAACATTCCTTTAAAGATAAAAAATGAATTCCGAGTATAATAGCTTTTATTATAAAAGTTTACTCTTTATTTTTTATTTTTAATATAAGATATTAAATTTGGGTGGTTTTTTTCTTTATGGCAGATATATAATATCATTGATATATTTTTTATATAAATGGTCGAATTATTGTTATTCTATTGTGCGTACCTATTTTTTCTAGTTCTATATATATGTGATTTTGTTCTTAATGTTTCTAGTTCAATTATGTTATAATTATTTTATATATGTTGCATAAAAAGCATTAGTCTAAAAGTGGAAAAGGAAAAAGAAAAAGAAAACGAGTAGAATAGTTAATATCCTAAAAATGAGTTATCGATAAATTTGTTAAAAGAGTTTTTTTAGTGAGAATTATGAAAAATTATATAAATCTAATAAAAATCTAAGTGATAAATTTTATATCCATGAAAACGATAACAATTTGAGTAAATATAAACATGTATCAAATGTATTCAATTTAGAAAATTTAAGAGTAAATGAGCAACTAATCTTTTTGTTAAATATTTATTATTATAAAAATTGAGTTAATTTCGATTTTAGTAAAATAAAAAATATTTTAATTTAAAAAAGCCAATAAGAGAATTGTACTTTTTAAGATAATACATATTCGTGTATTGTCATGACCTTCTTTTTACTTTATTTCGGGCATTAAGAACGGCCCTAGTTGATAGTATTTCGTGCATGAAAGAAGAGTGCCATGACGCGGCAAATAGACGAAGAAAACTAATGATTGGATCAGTTTCACAGGAATTGGGGATCACGAGTACGGTGTTCAAGGGAAAAAAAGGTATTTGTAATATCATAAATTTCATACTAAATAGCAATAACTGCTTTTCGTGTTGTAACTCGTGACATGCTATAACTCAGCCGTTACAAACACTAACCTGGATGATCACTCAAATATTCCTTAGCTGCAGCACATACAGAAACAGGATCAGATGGAATAAGCTCTTATTCGTGGATATCTGTTACGTCATAGCTAGATCAGTTTTTCAATTCAAGGTGGCTTCTGTGGTTGAGGTGGCTAATCTTCTTTTGCCGGTGGAAGCATCGGATATTTTCCATAAGGTGGCCCTGGTTTCTTGGGTTCCGGGAAAGGTTTCTTTACCTTAGAGGCTCATGAAATGGTGGCTTGGGTTCAGGAAATGGTCTCACTTTCTTTGGAGGCTCATAAAACCCGTGGTTTAGGTTTAGGTTTAGGTTCAGGAAATGGTCTTTCCTCCTTTTAAGGGTCGTAAACCGGAGATTTGGGTTAAGGGAAGGGTTTTCCTTCTTTGGAGGCTAATAAACAGGTGATTTAGGTTTAGGGAATGGCTTCTACTTTTTAGTAGGCTCGTAAAACTGGCGGTCTGAGTTCAGGTTCAGTTTATACCTGGGCGGTTTGCTGTAAGTAGCAAAAGAGGGACTGGCTAAAGCCACTAAGCCAAGCAACAACAGTAGCAAGCTTATGAGCTGCATCTTTTTATGTTTCTGTATTTATGCTTTCAGAATGGTAGACATGGTCCGATTTTGTAGTGGTCTGATTGGGCACGGCGCCAGGGGCCACAAATGTCAAGTACCTGTGAACTACGCAAAACGTGAAATAAGTCAAACTGAGTGCCGGCATAACGCCATATGTTCATTTGGGTCCCATTCCAGTTGAAAAATTAGAAAACAGAGGTTTTGGATCTACCTAGTCGACAGGTTCAGAACTGTCTTCTTCACCAAAAATACTAGTTTTTGTAAAACTAAAAATTAATATTCAATAAACTGTATAATTATGTATTGCTTGTTTTCTATAAAATTACCAATTACGTGGAAAACTCTTAAGAGAGAAAGTTGAATTGCTAAGATTGCTATCACTTCGGTTTTACTTGTCATAAATACTATGGTAGTTTAGCAATTTTCAAAAGCTACTGACAAATAATACCATCCTGTAAACCTAGATTTTTAGCATGTTAACTATTAGCTTTTAATCCTATATCATTATCATAAAGTAATTTTTCTTAGCTAATGTGCTATATTAGACTATTAAATCGAGAAATAAATAAAATATGTCAAAAATATACACATGGGTTTAATTGAACTATATCCATCAAATGGAAAATTACAAAATTTATTTTACCTTTTCTATTTTGTCTTTATATTAATTTTTTGGCAGAATGAGTGAGAGTGCCTTAGCCTAAAAATAGTTTCAAACTTTCCTTTCTTCCCACCTGACATCCTGTCCACTACCTTTCTATTTTTTTGCTCCTAACTTCTGAACGCTACTTTCCTCAAAATAGGCAGTCTGCCTTTTCTGGGTTTGTTTTCTGCCATGTGTTTGTCACTAGCCACCCTACCAACTTGGATTTCGCTCCCTTGCCCTTGCCCTTGCCCTTGCCCACCCAACGTTCTCCCCTGCCTTCCTCCACCCCCACCCCTTCTCCGACCACGACCACCTCTATACCTCCTGCCATTCCACCTGCACCCACCCTTGAGCAGAAG
>JAOTAY010021721.1:0-10228 GCA_025629805.1 Erythroxylum baracoense | reverse complement strand
TCCTATCATGTGCAATTATATCAATATCTAAATTATCCCTAATCATAGGATTAATGAGATTGGACATCGTTAATCCGAATAGACTAGCATATGTCAAACTCCTTGATTTGATCGATCAGTGGATCTCAGAAACTATAAACATGAGATGTTTAGAGATGAGATGTGGATGCTTACTAGAGGTAGTAAGTACATTAGATGACCTACCATGAGATCATCACATGGATCTTCTATTCTAATGTCAGTGATAATCTCATCATAGCAATGATGCAAATATCTTTAGACTTGACGTACTCAAGGATATCTTAAATATTGATTCTATGCTTTGACTCCATTCCTTGTTGCCTTACAGAGGTCCCTCATAGGGTGGTGATTGGGTACAACTTTAGGTATTCTAAGGCAATTGAGTAGCCAATAGAGGATTTACCACTTCTGTACAACCTTTTGTTGGGGTCATAACTTGGAAACCTCTGGCTGGAGTACATATGTTATGAAGAATGTCTTCATTGACATATAGAGTAATGAGTCGCAGGATGAGAACTGATATCACTTGGGCTAGATTTGACGTAGTCAGTCTAGTGAGAGTTGACACTTTTCTCATACTCACAATCAAGAGGGGTATAGCATAGTGAAAGGACAAATTGCACAGCAATTGTCTATAGGAGGGTTTGTCAGATAGTTCGTGACAAGCACGGGTTCATTCATCAAACCACTTACTTTCTGGTCAATTGGGGGTTATGATGCGTTGTTAGACACCGCTCATGACTTGCTTGGATTAAGTGCTAATCCAAGTGGTCAACATAACCATAAACCTAATGGGTCATACACATAAGAGTGACTTGGAGGATTCGTAAAATGGTTTTAAATAGAGATCCATTATTTAGAGAGCAACAGAACCAAATGGATCCCAATAAGATCAGGATATATCCCAATGAGATCGCAACGTCAATATTGCTGAAACAGGTCTTCAGTGTTTTTTTAATACCCAGGACTCGGTAGGACTAATCCCTGTGTGACTGGACCACCTCAGCATTTATATATATATATATATATATATACACATATATATATATATATATGTATAAGAGAAGTGTAACGTGGAAGAGAGGTTAAGCATTTATGGCCTTTCAAGGAGAAAAGACAAAAAATGCTAAAAGACAAAAATCAAAAGAAAAAAAGGAAGAAGATCGTGATAATTGTTTAGGAAGATATATCCTTCACGATTATCATCTATCACTCTCTCATCTTTCTTATCTTCTTCCTCTCCATTTGCTTTAACAATTTTTGCTCTCCATTTGCTTTAACGTTCTTGCTCTCCATAGAACAAAGAAAAGAGCTAGCACTCTTGTCTTTGTTCTAGCCATTTTTGGATCAAAGAGTTTGATTTGGTTAGATTCTCCGATCTCTGCGTGGATGCTGTTGAAGACGGTCTGTTTTGGTCATTGTGGTTTACAACAATCTGACAAGTAGAAGAACGAAGAACGAAGGAGACTACTCACAAGGTATATGGTTTTTATATGAATGATTGATTTATGTAAATGCCATAAATTCCTATATATGTGTGTGTTATGAACATGTATGTGAATTGGGAATTTTCAGCTAGGTTTAATGGTATTTTCTTGTATAGGCATATGATCCTGGAATTCGGGAAAGTCCCAGAACAAATTTTTTTATTTTTCCGCACCGCGTGTATATGATGCATGCACCGGGATTTTCCTACATTACATACCCATGTCCAAAGTCACACATTCACAGTGACTTATATGATCGGTTACACAGCTGAAAAAAACCTATTTTGCGTCCTTTCTCCCACTTTTTTCTCCTTCTTCCGCCACCAACCTGGCACACCTCTCCCTTCTTCTACCTAGCCCAATGTTTTTTGCGTGATTTGGTGACACCCAATTAAGTTTTTCTTACTTTTATGTGAATTAAATTTGGAAATTTGGGTATTTTTGTCAATTTTAGGGTTTTTCATCACCAAAACGGTAAGGTTACACAATTTTTGCATCTTAGGTTGATTTCACTTGATTGTGTGCTTTTTTTCAATTACAAGTTGAATTTCATCCTTTTTCACATGAATTGTTGCATTAATTAGATGAATTGTATGAGAATTAGATGAAATTTGAATTGGGTATGCCAATTTAATCATTATGTGATAATTTTTGTTAAACTAGGTTTAATTTGTTGTTTTTCTAGTAATTAGATGTTATTTCCTGGTTAAATTTTGTTTCAATTTAGTAGTTTTCATGAATTAGGTTTAAATTTTTTTAGTATAAGTTTAATTGTTAGTTTATGCAATTGAATGTTCGATTTTAGGAATGGCAATATTAATTGCATATTTATATTAATTTTATTGGCTAATTGCACTTTAATTTTGTTATTAATTTTGTCATTAGTTTAATCTTGTAATTATTTAGCTAATAACATAATTTTTAGTTTACATTAATTTTAAATTGTGTGCTTTCACAATTTCATAACTTAGTGACCATACGAATTAAGTGTGATAGCTTCGAGTCGTCAGGAACCTAGACATTTTCTACCTATAGAGTATGAACAAGGGGATGCTGATACATCTGGGCCATATCTTAGTCCAATTTTTTGGTGTCAAAGCAAGGGGAAGAAGATAGGGACTATATACATTAAGCCCTATGTGACGCGATTAGTGAAAGAATGAGAGTCTTCAGGAGGCTACCATTGATGTGGCTGTTTGGTACCATGGTCCTCTTTAACTTGGATGTTTGTAGAATATGCATTTAGTATATAGGAGATGGGAACTGAAGGAAATGTTTGTTAACTAATCGAGGTTTTGAATAAGTAGGCAGCCTCGAGAGCTTAAAAGGATTGCCCCAATATCGTAAAGTAGCCATCGAGATAGAGCTCACCACCATTATAGACAAGAGGAGTAACGTAGGAGGAGAACTTAGATTTTGTCAACTAATATAGGATCACCTAAGACATTGAAGCCACCTGGACACTAGGACCAACTTTAAATTGCTTGGTTGGAGAAATATATAAGGCAAATCTTAAGAGTCCATGCATTATCCGGGTGAACTAGTTAAAGCTATTGGAGCAGATAGGCAAGAAGAGAGGCCCTTGATAGATGGATGGAGGTCATATTATAGATGGTAGAACACCTCCAATGACCAACATATCAGACTCACTAATAGGTTGACAATTAAAGAGGCAGTTTGGATGCTTTATTAGGGTTTTTCTTTTATTTCTTTCATTACTTGTATATTTTTCTTATTTTTTTATTTTTTTATTGTTTTAACATTTATTATTGCAATTTCAGTGTTATTTTAATTACATTTTTATTTTCTTTTATCTTTTTATCCTTTTTTGTTTCTATTTTGCAAAGATGACTATACATAACATCGAATTCTCTTTATCAAATTCAGAATATGTAATTTTTATTATTTAAGGAAGCACCAAAATATACCTTTCTCATAGTTGATGTTTATTTTGTATTTGTTCCTTTTATATTTCTAACATGTACATTGGGGACAATGCACAATTTTAAGTGTGGGAAAGAGTTAATGAAAATTTTTGAAGAAAATTTCCAAATTTCTTAAACTTATTGTAATATTTATTATTCATTCTTATTAACTAACATCTCGGTTTAGTTAAAATACGTCCGAAACATTTTAGGTTATTGTTAATTATTGAATTAAATTAGTATGCAAAAGATGAAAAGTTGGAATAGACTTAGTTTTATTATCCTTATTTTTAGTAATCATTGAGATAGTTAATTTAAATAAAAATTGCATATTATTTACACACATAAAACCTATTTGTGAGCTTTTGAGCCTAAGAGCGAATACATTGTTATTTTATGTTTTTTTATCCTTTGGTGTCTGTTGTTATGCATAGATAGGTAATCCTAGAACTTATTTTTATTATTCATTTTGAGACCACATTTTTTAAACTAAGGGCATTAAAATGATAAAGGCAATTAGATTCAACCTTTGTTTTAACCTATTTTCTTTTATTATTATCCAACCACTTTTTATCCTTTAGGAGTAACCATTTTTGAGACTTAGCTTTTTTCTTGATTGATTATAACTAAATTGATAGCCCTTACCTATTTTTCTTCAAAACCTTTCATGATTTGTAAACCCTGAA
This sequence comes from Erythroxylum baracoense, assembly GCA_025629805.1. NCBI lineage: Eukaryota > Viridiplantae > Streptophyta > Magnoliopsida > Malpighiales > Erythroxylaceae > Erythroxylum > Erythroxylum baracoense. The sequence goes on along the minus strand of JAOTAY010021721.1, from coordinate 6,109 downwards.
GGAATTTGCCTTTACTTAATTGCTTGGAACTTGGGTTATAATGAGAATGTTTTAAAAAATGTATGATATTTTTATATTTTTTGGCACTTAGTGATTGAAAATTTTGTTTATTATGGAGAGCTTCAGTTGTGAAATTTTTTTTTCTCTCTAAAGTTGCTAAAAAAAGTCAAAAGTTTGAAATTATCTGTTGTGAGCATATAGAAGAAAAAGAAGAAGAAAAAGAAGAAGAAAAAATGTTTTGATGTTTGTTGGAGAGTGAGAAGAATTAATATTGTACCAATAAACTTACTTTTTAGGGACCTATGCTATAAAGAACCAAGTTTTATTCAATCTTATTTATGTGAATTTTCTTCAATGTTATTTCCCTTTTACTTTATCCCAATCATACCTGTACCTAGGCTTCATTACATCCTATTTAAAATACCTTTTGATTTTTGTTTCTAGTTTACTTATAAGTGGTAGAGATTCGATTTTATTGCAAGCTTATAGTTAAGAATCCTTTTATGTAATGAATTAAGAACTTGTTATGTTTTCCACCTTAAACACTTTGATTGTAATAAGTGAATCCTTTATGAGGGTGTGAATTTGTGCTTTTGATTTCAAAAAGATTGTCGATATGGTTGCGATTTATATTGACTTATGAAAGTTGGTTCTAGGATAACTTGAATCCAATCCAACTGTATGTTAATTTGATTAATACGATATGATAATTTATGATGTGGATGGATAGTTTGAGGTTAACTAGGAATGGATTTTTTTAATATTGATGATTTGGATAATGATTTGCTTGAAGACAAGCAAAAGCTTAAGTATGAGGTATTTTTTATAAATGATTATTATAAGGAACGGATTTTTTTAATATTGATGATTTGGATAATGATTTGCTTGAAGACAAGCAAAAGCTTAAGTATGAGGTTTTTTTTATAAATGATTATTATACTATATTTTTATGCCCATATTAAGTGTTTTTATTTTAATTTAGTTTTAAATTTAATCTTATTTTTAATCAAAGGTTAGATAATAGAAAAGAGGCTATTACTAGTAGTTGTAATCCTCATGGGATTGACCCGTACTTATTAGTGCTAGCTACAACTACATTAGGCACGTGCAATTTAAAACATAAAATTACATTCAATCACTTCTAGCTATTAGTCCTTTTATAAAAGTCTTTATATTCAATCCATTCCATAGCCAATTTTACCAATTCCTTATTCCAAGAGCATTGGAAGAAAAGGTTATCTTTATTTTCATCACCACTTAATAATAGCATACAAACAGGGGAATCTATGGTGCTGTTAAAAGCAATTAACATGTCTTTTATGAGCATCCAGTTTTTGACCAGTAACCATATCAAAAATGAGTGTTTAGGAAGTTTATACCTTCCCTATATATGTAACATTATGAATAGCCCTTTTTAATAGTATAAATACCCTGTGAATTTATTGCCACTTGTTATTCACATATATTGCTACAAATTTCCTTCTTATATTCGTCAATTTATTCCAATGCTAGTTACTATTGTTTGGGGTCATATAAGACAATAGATCTTGATTTTTTAGTTAAACTTCATTCTTCACCTTAACCCATAATGACTAACTTTAAGGTTACGTCCGTAATAATTTAGCAATCGCAAAATTGTTCCGCTTTCTACAATTATGAATGCCTAACTGTCTTTGAAATTTACCCATACATAGACTATGTCAATTAACAAGTGCTCTGGTTCGACCATTCTCATTCTTTCCCCAAAGGAAGCCTTTACATAAACTTTCAACTTGTTTGATAATGTTCTATAGCAACATAAAGACAAAAGCTCAGTAAATATGCATAGCCATTAACACAGAGTTTACAAGTTGCAATCTCCTTGCATATGATAAATGCCTTAAAGACCACATTATGATTCTTACAGTAATTGATAAAACTATTGAAGTTGATCATTTTGGATATTAATTCCTATTTTTTAGTTAAGATTATTGGTTTTATCTTGAAGATTAGCTTATCTTTTATTTTTAGATGATTCTTGGCAAGTCTAAAGCTTAAACAACTCAAACATCCTTTCATTTTTAGATTGACCACATCAATATGAGCTAGGCATTTTGTCAAGTCATCATTATACTTCCTTTAATTCAATTTCCCCACCTCATCATCTGGTTACGTTATGGTTTAAAATCAATTAGAATGAGCTAAGAAGGATTCCTATTTCCTACCAATACAGTAAAAAGTGCTTTAGGTAATGACATGTTTGTAACAATTTAAAAATATGTTGCTAAAATTAATATAAGATAAAATTAATATAACATAACAATTTTTAAAGTGTTACCTTTAATAATATTAAAAAGCAAAGATAATAATAATTTTTTGCTACATATTAAAAAAGGCAACAAATTTAAAGAAAAGGTTACAATAAAGTATTATATATGCAACATCTAGAATTGTTGCTATAGCTCCAGTCATCTATTTACTAAAGGGTATTTACTAGTATTACATATTTATTTGTATAGCTACTTATTAATGTATATTTAAAATATAAAATTTTTCTATTTACCAATGAGCATTCAAAAAATGTCTAGGAAAATTAAATTATTCATCAATTTTTATTTAGTAAAAAAAGTGATACAATTGCTCCAAAAAACACAAAATTACGTGTACTATATACACACATGAACGTGTCAAAATCTTTTTAACTTATTGTCTTTTGCATTGAGATCAACTGGAAATTATTTTTGCTTATTTTTCTATTTGCAAATATATTGAATCCAATATGGATTGAGAAGTTTATTCCTTTTGACCTTGTTTATAAAAAAAATTGAATGATTATGTTGTTATTTTTTTCTTCTGTACAAGTCTTTTGTTCAATACGAGTCTCTTATGGTATGTATTTCTCTTAAAGTTTATTGCTAATCTTAGACATGTTTTGCAGGTACGTTATTTGGTGTTATATTTAGTACTCTTGCCAATTATTTTTAATATTATGAGTATTGTTTCTCTTTAATATTTATTTGTATTATGTTGTATTTGTGTATTTAGTTGTTTTTTCCGTAACTTTTATGTTTATTTGACTTATTTATTTATTTGACTTTATTTCTTAGATATCTCTGCACATCCATTTATCATTTTGTAAGATCTTCATGGCATATTGCATGAGAGCCTATCGGAAACAACCTTTCTACTAAGTAGGGATAAGGTTGCTTACTATCAGTACCTTCCCAAACCTCGTTCCTCAGCAGGACTAGAACTAGATGTTGATGATGATGATTATGTTGTTATTTTTTAACTAGATTAATTTTTCTTTATTAAAATGGAGGAGAAAATAAAGTAATAGTTTTTATGCCTTCTCTTGACAAAAACAACACCCACTTCGTTCCCATTACTGGGTCATGTCACCAAAGATATGGTTTTTTAGCTAACTTCTTCATCTTCTCGCCTTCTCCTTCTTTGCATTTTCAACGATCGTTCCTTAATCGCACTCCATAGACCAAATTCTAAGATGCAGTTAACTTTTTATGGGTTTACAAGTTTTGGTTTTTTAGAGATTAGTAGAAGGAGAAGAGATAGAAATGGACCAAGTTGTTCTTGATGATATTATTCAGTAGATTCTTGAGGTTCGTAGTAAACTAAGAAAGCAGGTGTAGTTGTCTAAGTCCAAGATTCGTGTCTGTTTAGATGAAAGTAGTTAAAGGTTTACAAGTTCCTGTGCTTTGGCTTACAGGATTCTTCATGCCCTTAACTTGTTCAACAAATTGCACCAATGGTTTTAGCAACAACCTATATGTTCAGCAAGTGAAAAGAATTACACATACAAAGATATTTGGTAAACGTAGCTATCAGAAGCTTAAAGATAGCCAAAATCTTGGCTCCTGAACTGAGAAAATGCTTGAGAAATGATTATTTATATGATTTAGATCACTGTTTCTTGCATGATTTTGCATTCTATCAAAAACCCATGTTCTTGATGGAAATTTATGGTGGGGTTGCATGGGTAAAGAAAGTTAAGTAGGCATATAGAGAACTTAGTGATCAAGAACCCTTTTGAAGTGGAATCTTATGGCTACCTAATCTTATATCATAATTAAATTTCCAACAAGACATATTTTTTTGATCATGTCTTATATTTTGAAGTAAATAAATTTCCAACTTATAGTTCTTTCCCTATTGAGACAATCCTCTATACTTAAACACTACGATTTGCTCTATTTCTTCGATTATATCTTCATAAAACCTAAGAGTTGTAGGGTCTTTATTGTGGCAATATGTTATGTCAAAGTCTATGGCATCTTCTTGCTTCCCTAGGTAAGCACTTGATGTTGTTATATAGTGAAAGAGAAAACCATTTTAAGCATTGGTGTAGCGTTCATTTTGTTTTAACTCTAGTTAAAAAATAAAAACATAACAATCGCCAATCCACTCATTGATATACGAGACCTAAAGATCTAAGGTGTATCTGAAGCATATGTCCAGTACACTCACTAAATAATTACCTTCTGTAATGTACTCCAGACTCCAGACTTCATATTATGTTTCTAATATTTTTCATTTCTTGTATGTATGTTGTTGTGGTGTTTATGGTTTAATCTCTTGTTTAAAGAATTGGGCTCAAACTAATAGTTTTGTTCCTCTTATTTCTTAGGTTTATTTGATTTAAAGGTTGTTTCTTTTTCTTTTTGCGTTTTTTAGATCAACAATTATGATAACAAAAGGTGATAAGGTGAATCTAATCTTAGTAATCATTAATCATTATCTCTCTATATACCTAAATGTTTGATCCAACGCGAGGTGAATTCTTGTTGTATCTATGTTGTAAATTTTGGGTTGGAAAATTCAATAATTATGTAATTCATTTGTTAAACTTTGTAATTTATGAATGTTGAAGAGTACCTTTTGCTTTTTCTTTGGTTTAATAATTTACCATGATCCGCTATGTTGTAAAATCACCTCTCCATATTCTATGCAGTGGTTATAGCTTATAATAATATATTTCAAGAAGCAGATATATAGAATTTGCAATCTTAAAATACAAAAACCTAGTTATTAATAGATTACAGAGGGAATTAAAGATCAATGGAATATTTCATCCTATTTATGCAACTTTATCTTTCATCTTATTGCATCCCGTGCTGGAAAGTTCTTACAGATGTCCTTTGGTTCCTGTTGGAATTACTATTTCTTTTATGTCACTGTGAAACAAATGTTTACAATGACACAAATGCTCTCTCTTTGAAATGCTTCTATTATAAGGAATAAAACAGACTATAATAACAGGAGAGAGAAAAAATTTAAGCAAAAGGTTAAGCTAGAAGCTAAAACCTACACTTGATGATAACCCAGTAAGAAGATGATGTAGGAGCATTAAGTACTTCATATTGGAAATTGGTAGAGGGTTTGGGTAATGGCTCTATGGACTGGTGTTATGGCTGTCTTATTTGCTTACAAGTATGTGTTGTGGCAACATAAAGTAGCTTATGAGGACATAGGAAACTGTGTATGCATGACTAAAGGAGCAATTGATGCTCAAGTTGAGCATGGCTCATATTCTACTACCAATCTGTAGGAACACACTGACTTGGCTTAAGAATAAGACCAAATTGAGTAATGTTGTCCCTTTAGATGATCATCTCAATTTCCACAAGGTATTGTCTTCCTTTTCCATTTAGATATTTTGCAGAAGGGTTCTACATATTGAACAAAGAAAGCTTTCATGTGTTTTTTTCCAGGTGATAACAGTAGGAATCACATTTGGGGTTGGCATACATGGGATATCGCATTTGACCTATGACTTCCCTAGACTAATTCATGCATTCAAATAAAGTACTTGATAGAGAAGAAATGGTGAAACAATTGTTCTCCCTCATTCAATCTCAGCTTAGGCAATCTAACAAGATTAACATAGGCATGTTTTGTAAATTGATTGCACCTAGTCAATTAAGAAAGGAATCTTCTATTCCTCCAAACCATACATATCAATATGAAGCATATTGATGCAATCATATTTTTATATATTTTTAGTATCTTGCATGTGTTTTATGGATGTCTATGGCCTATTTATCATGTTTTATAATTATTAGAGCTTTAGACACATAAAATACAAAAAGTCCTTAATAGGTTGAAATTAACA
>JAOTAY010021720.1:0-10230 GCA_025629805.1 Erythroxylum baracoense | reverse complement strand
GTGTATAATTACAAGAAGATCAATGCTTCTAAAATCGAATAATCTAGAAAATGGAAGTTGAGTAACATAATAAATCAAAGTAGAAGCACAATGTACATAAGATGTTAACATAGATTAAGCACTTTAAGCTACTTATTAATTCTCCATCGATAAACCATGACGAAATTGGAGTATGGTTCTGAATAGGTTATGTAAACCATGACGAAATTGGAGTTATATATATTCAACATGTAAGTCTCTATTTAAGGGACATTTAATCGAACAACTCATAGGTAAGATATATTATCTCTAACTAATAACAAAACAAATGCATTTTTGCATTATTTACCAACAACAATACATGTAAATAACAAATAAACTAACAATGACACAAAAAAATGCATAAACCAACAATCATCACAAAAACCAACCACCCAACACCCACCCACGGTATACATATATTTAACCATCTAAGAGCTTCGTTTTTTGGAGACAAACTAAACCCAATAGAGAGCTTACCTGAAAATGACGCACGATGGGCCAAAAACCAAGTAGAAATAGACGGTGGAAGCAACAAAAATCAGAGAAAACCGACGCAGCCAAAGGAGGAGAGAAGAAAAATGGCAGAGGGGGAAAGGGTCGGGTTAAGAATGATAAATAAAAAGACATTTACCAACAGAACATTTTTTCGGTCGGTATTCAACTTCACCAATTATCCCGTTAGGTGTTGTCACCTTGTTTTGTGATGAATTAAGTATTCCGTCGGTAATTTGTAATTTCTTGTGGTGTTTTAACGACAGATAGTGAAAACCGTAGCAAAAATAACGATAGAAAATAAATCGTCAATAAACAACCGACACTGACTATTAAACAAAGCATATTTCACTTACAGAACTATTTCTGTCCGCACATTTCAGATGCTAATTAATTGCAGGAAGCATTCTCGCAATTTTTACCGACGGACAATTTTGTCAAAAAGTTTACCAGGATGTTTTTCCCCCATCTTTATCGACGAAAATTGTGTCCGTCACAACATGAAACAATTTTACCGACGGATAGTGTTTTTTTGTTGGTAATTAGCTACGGTATTAGGTCCAGCGGTAAATTTCCGCCGCTAATATATGATTTTCTTGTAGTGAGTCAAGGTCCGTTAATTTGAGCATACACTAAGTGCTTAGTCCATTAAGAACTCAGCCTGAACCAAGTCAAGTCGTACAAAATCCAAAACTCTACCAAAACTCATACTATGCTTGATTTAACTTGCTAATTTACCTTAGAACTATTGCATGCTACTGTTATGCTTGTGATTCAGCTAACTTTCTACTCGATGTCCATCTCAAGTCTTCTTCTGATCTCACATCCGAATCTTGCACCTCGTTGAAGATTTCTGGCAATGTGCATTAATGCATGCCAACACCTGTCATTGTCCCTTTTCTTTACCTACTCGCAAGTTTTTGGCTTGTTTCGTCGTCTCGATTGTCAAACATTGGACAGGGCTCGTCAGTGCCCTCACAATTACACTATTAATTAGGACTTAGAGGTCTAACAATTGACTTGTGAATCTTAGTAAAGAACCAGCTTTTTCAGCAACTCTTCTCTGTAAAGTGTAAGAAGAATCAAATCATCAATAGTTTTCTAGTTGTACAAAAGCTTTTGCAATCATTTCCAAGTTGAAAGGTGTAAAATGTAAGAAGGTACCTCATAGCTTGGTAATACATTAGGGTATAAACTAGACCGAGTTGGAGAGTCTTTAGAATCCATAGGTAAGTTGCGAAGGGCTTGAATAATCATTGGTGAATCTCAGAAGTCATACTGTGGCATTCTATCTCTTGCTCATTTCCCTGAGGTTTGGTGTCAAAGAAATTCCTAAGCTCAAGTCAAGATTGTGGCCTTTCCCTTCTGTCATCAGGAAAGTAAACGTAGAGGGAGAGAATGACGAACCAAACAAGTGATTAAAGCAGGATTTATATGTATAATTGTTGCCCTGAAGTTGGCCTATTTGACGAACTCCAAGTTTTCATCCAGCACACTGGATTTTGGCTCATAAAACTTATATAATGTCACTTGGAATAAAAAAATAAAACAAAAAAGAAAAGGAAATGGAGGAATAGTTTAAGAAATGTTAAATTAGTAACATTATATATAATGAAACAAGAAATGTTTTTATTCATTATCACCATGTTTGTTTTTAATTTGATGGTTGAATATGATTTTGCAAGTACAATGAGTAGTTTCCTTTGCTCTTTCAACTTCACACTCTTTGACTCTTGTTCTTTCTTTCGTTCCCTTTTTGTTCTCAATCTCGCTGGAATTAGTTAGTTATAGAACTAATCTTGATGGCAAGCAATTATACTCTCTTTAAATAACATAAGAAGGTGGCTTGGGCAAGCCTTTGACCACACCACAGAGCAAAGCATTGTCAGGAATGTTGTACTCATCCCTGAGAGAGCGTTCTGGAGATAACACACTGATATAGAGTTGTTGGCCAAGGTAGGTCCTTTCCCATATCTCTGATCTCAGGTTCCACATTCCAGCATTATCAAATGTCAGTAGAATTGCTGCCCATGATTTTGGGAATACCGGCACTGTGTTTCTGCTCACAGCATCCAAAAGATTGTAGTCTTTCCTCTTCTCAGGCGTCCATTTCCCAGGCTCCACACTACATGGATGTATGTATGTATGTCAATTCAATTCTTAAACACAATCATTTACTATAATGTATTTAATTTTATATCTTGTCTACTTACGCGACTGCAAAAAATGAGTGACCAGCCAAGTGATAGGTCTGAATGCTCTTCTCGGGATTCTCCAAGATGATCTCCACAAAGGTGCGGAAGGTCACGTTCAGGACGTTGGGCTGTGATACGATCTCACCAATCTTAGCTGGGGGGTCGTCTGGTATGACATCGTACTTGAACACCTTGTCTGCAACTCCATAGTATTCTGCAAGCTTGAGTGGAGTTGGAGGATCTACGTGAGAGACGCCATTGAATGCATAACGAAGCTTGCCACCTGATCTGTTCACTGAGCTCACCAACTTGATGGTGCGAGTAATGTTGATGGCTCCGTAGTGGAAAGAGCCCTGAGGGTTGGGCCTGGCAGCACTGGCCGTTAGGTTCCAACGGAATGAGCGGAACTGATTGAGAGACCATGCCCATCCAACAGGTGCCTCCGGTATCTCCGATGATGCTGGACCTTTTCCATTAGTGTAACGAACGATACCCTTGCTCGTGAGCACTTTTTTGGTAAATCTGGTTGAAGCCACCATGTAATAGTCCTTTGGTTCTTGGTCCGCGGTCACAAGAACACCGTAGCACTGCCCGACATGGACATCAAGTGACTCGTACAAGTTCTGCTGAACGTGAGATCCCTCCATCTCCACAAGCTTCAAAGGATGTCCTTGGATTCTGAAGTTGAGGGATGTCTGAAGACCCGTATTGCAAATCCTGTACTTGTAAGTCTTTCCAGGTTTCATGGTGAAGAGAGGCTCATCTTTACCATCACCCTTGGCCACTTTACCATTGATCAGAACACCTTCAGGTCTGCCAATGGATCGTCCACTGTCAAGAAACTTCCTAAGAGTGCTGTGGCTCTTGGTGTACCAATCATGAATAATCACAGTGTAGTCATCCTCAGGATCTGCATACGGCACAGGTATGAGCAGGCGACTGTTGATATGGAGCCCTCCAAATGCACCAGCTGCCCTCTGCATTCCCGTACTTGGGTAGTACATATAGCTTCCTATTTGATCTTTCACTTGGAATCGGTAAGTAAAGTTGGTTCCTGGTTGTATCGGGCAATTTGTTCCCAACACTCCATCTTGCCACGAGTTCTTCCTCTGCTGTACGCCAGTCCTGCATGCAATCGAGCAGCCATTGATTGAATTAAGATTCTTAAGAATAAAAAAAGTAGCTATACCCTATATAGGGTGGCTGGGTAGATAATGGACGTACCATGTTATAAGGAAAGGCTCATCAATGTTATTGAAGACATTGATGACAATGTTGTTATTACTGGTGGAGTTGATAACGGGTCCAGGGAACTGATTGTTGATGAGAATGACTTGTTGAGGAACACCTAGAGGAGAGAGCGTGCCATATGTGATGTTCCATGTAAAGAACAAGTAAGGGTCTTCACCTCTGACCCCAAGTATTGCCCCTGATAAGAGGCATAGTAACACCGTAAACACCCCTACCATCTCCTTCAAATCTTACTCTTAGCCCTTGATTCTTCCTCTTCTTCTTCTTATTCTGCTGCTACTACTACTACCTATTACGTTTTTGCCTAAACCAGGTAATTGCTGTACGTTAATTACATGTCCTAATAATGGTTGAAGAATAGCTGCCTCTGTATTTTTCTTCTACATCCCTCGTAATCCTTTATATAACAACGAGAGTTAATTTTCCGGTGAAAGACAAGTTGCAGACCATTCAACACCTCGAAATTCTGGTGGGTATTCCTTCCATTGCGCACGCCCTTACACCTCTTGTCACTACTTTGAAGTTTGACCGCTACAAAATCTCCAACCTTGTGACTCATTTCTCCCACATGATCACCAAAACTTCATGTTCCCATAACACAACCCCCGGCGTGAAAATAATCTTGCAAACAAGTTATTTTCTTAATTATTGAATAATCTTGCAATGTCCTACCAATTAATTTAACATTAACATATATGTTCGTTCTTAGAACTTGTCACGAATTTGAGCACCTTGTCTCACTATTAATAAGAAGAGGTCTCCCTTTTTATAGACAAAATGATCATTTGTGAAGTTAAATATGTATTCTTTCACTCGTGGATTATTCAATTATTATATATATTGACCAACTAACTTGTGCATAAGAAGATTAAGAGAGAACTTTTCAATATGGAGACAACTCACTTTCATTTTAGAGTAAAGTTGAAGAACGCTACATATAGCATTATTACATGGGTACGTGGTTATGTCATCGATGGCAAATAACAAGTTGGATGACCTATGCATGTCTCCAGTGGAAATTGGTAGAAAGTAATATAATTAATGACAATAGACTTAAATTAATCAATACATGTTTTTAAGTCTGAAAAGAATGATTCATTTTTATCTTTTGTTGATGAATTTTAGGGCCCAGATGAGTTATTAGTTCAATGTAAAGATCATATTGCACACAAATACGTTGTAAAGCACTAAAAGAGTGCAGAAATCGATGAAACAAAATGGCTCATTATAAAGAGCAGAAAGTTCATCAATGAAAGAAAATTAATGTACTTTCCATTAGAGCCACTCTAGCCCAAGGAGTTACAATCAATATACATATAACTTAAAAAAAAGTACAAGATGATCTCGAACTTATTACACAGTTTTCAGGATAAAATAGACCGCAATCCTAGTGAAAAAAAGTCCTATTGTTACTCCAAAATGTTTCTTGACTAACTTAATTAGCAGGAGGAAGATCAATGACTTAAAACATATTGATATTCACAGCCATGACAAGTGATTACCTGCAACAGAAGCCAAAGAATTGACGCTAGACAAGAAGATCTTTATTAAAAATCTGACAAAAAAAGGTCGCACACTATCAAGCTGACAAATACAAGTTATATCTTGTTCGTTTCTTCTGTTATTCCCTATTTGAAGAGACTGACAAGAATCTCCCAACCCTTTATGTTCATTAACAGATGAATCGGATTATTCTGGACTTAAAATAGGATAAAGAAGCAAGGGAATAATTTATGCCGGAAACAAGCGAAGACTAGTTGCAACCTTAATCACACCTATTTGCAGAACCAAGGAAACCCCTTGACAACATTAGCATAATCTTCTGTTCCGTGAAACTAGAGGCATTAAGAGCTTCTTTTATTCAGATAACCCCAATCACCAGCACTCATCTTTGAGGGGGATCCACAGTCCTAACATTTGCACCCGTCATTCCTTCAATCCGATCTTTGGTTATCTCCACAAAGTGCCCCACTATCTCATGAAACTGCTTTAGCCCAGACAGCGGGAGAATTATAGAGGACCTATCAGAACCAGCAACCTGCAATTTTTGTGTCATTCCATCAAAGGAACATCATTTGGACAAGAAGCCTTCAGATCAATGAAAGAAAAAGATGAACTTATCCAATCATCAACCTCACTTAAGACACACCTCAGAAATCCGCAGGAAATGACCTCTATTGTTTCTACCAAGATCAAAGAAGAATCTCTTCTGATCAGCTCTGATCACTTTCGAGACCCCAATGCCACCAATTTCTTCCTGTGCTGGCAGGTCAACAGACCTGTCCACATTCAATTCAGAAGCTGAAGTAGGTTGACTACTATCTCCAGTTATAAACCCAGCCCCAACGTCATCAGAAAGACCAACCAAACACTCTGAAGGTTCTGAATTTTGCTGCTTTGGTGTGCACACAACCAAGTGGAACCAAAAAAATGCAAAGTAAGACCCTGTAATTAATCAGAAAAAGGCCCTTCCCAAGGAAATAATGGAGAACTGCATTGAACTTTTAAGAAACCTGATTGGGCAACATGAAAAGTCTTGATGCTTCGTTGATGTCCGCTAAAATATTCCTGAATGCTGCCCATCCTTCATCTTGGGAACTACCAGCAGGCACGATGATGGTGCTACGGTTTCTACTTATAGAAGCTTCAGATACCTGCAAATATGTAATAATGGCATCTATAAATGATGATATAGGTTAAAAAAAATCACACCTTCCAAAATCTACTCTCCAGGAAAAGTTCTTTATCATAAGAATATTGGCAAAGACTGTTCTCCTGATAGCTGAAAGGATGCCTTATCATCATATCAGCAGTCTAATACAAAGGTGTCGAAGTTGACTGAAACAGCATGAGCTAAAAGATTCCTAACCTCAAAGAATTGCCACCACACTTCTCATAAGATTTCTGACAGAGGCTATTATAGTTCTTGATGAGTAAGCTTCTACACCAGCCCTCCCAAGTAGTATGTCACACAATTCTCAACTTAGTCCATTTGTATCCAAGGGCAGAAGCCCATAACTGTATCTATTTGTAGTTATACCCCCATATATTGGCATTTGATGAAAGGATCATTCAAATGGCTTAACATTTGAATATAAAGAACGTCAACAAGGAATATAAAGACAAAAAGCATTACACAGGTGTCCCTAAGCATCTAAGAATTGATATTGGACATTCATTTGGTGAAACTCTTAATGTTAGCAACAATAAGAGGATGCACTTGCATGCTTCTACATCATCAAACCTTTGGTCTTTCGTTTGTTATTTCACCACAGCATACGACATCAACAGGCAAAGCAATTAGCATAAGGTAATATGGACCTTCAACTAGAAAAGAAGTAAATATGCATGCATGAAGTGTCAAAATATATTGATAAGACAAGGTTCAATTCCAGTAAATAGAAGGACTAATCTTTCAGTGCATGCATGAAGTGTCAAAATATATTGATAAGACAAGGTTCAATTCCAGTAAATAGAAGGACTAATCTTTCAGTTCCTCATCTCAGTGGATGCTCTAACAAAGAACTTCTCAAAAGTCCCTCCGGAACTCCAAATCTAAAAACACAATTCAGCTCCATAACATACTAGAGAAAGTGTTAATGGACCAATAATAGGAAATAAAAATCAAACATTTAACCATTTCTCTTAAACAAAGATAAAGATTGGATGATCCAAGGGAAGAAGAGGTTGGAAGCATGAGCGAAACATTTGGAATACAAATATCTTGGTAAATATTCAATGGCGCAAGTAGATAACATATACTTGAGTAACAAAATGGAAAGAGTAATGCACATAGGACAGAGCAACCTACAATTGTCGAAGACTACATTTTAAAATGGTGCAACACAGATCTCTTTCATCAAATTGAAACTTCTTTATGTTGTGGCAACTCACCTAAGATTCAATAAAAACAATATGATAGGAAAATATACTCAGTTTGGTCCTTTTGGAGTTGATAATTATTCCATAATTTTAAGAAAACCCCATACCTTTTAATTAGAAATGGCTCTAATGTCTCATAGATATGGGAAAATTTGCTCGAGGAAAATGATGAGAAAAGAGGTGGTCTGGTTTTCTGTTCGAATAGTATTAGGAGCCAGACTGAGATCAGGTTAATCATTTTGAAAAGTTAGTTAACAAATGGGAATACATTTTGGATGGAACCTGTAACACATCAAACTAATTTCTAAATACACTTCACCTCCGGCACTATTATTCACCATGCCTCTCCAACAGGAGCTGTAATTGCATTAATGTCATTTCTGGAATTCACTCTACTATAGCTTTATTCCTAAAAGCCTATACGTTCAGTTCTTATCACTATTAATAAGCCCTGGTCAAGGAGTTGGAACAAATACAAGAGAAACATATTCTTCATCCTCATGAAAATTTAAAGCTGTGATGCTACAGCTACAGAAATAATGGACATGTTCTTTCTTAGGAATCTCTCCTGAATACATCACAATTTACCTAGTACACGCAACTGCCATTGAAAGGGTGCAGCAGTTAAATCCTGTCCACTAGAAAGGGACTGACTAAAACGGAAAACTTTCAGGACATGGCAATTTATTGCACAGAGATATATTAAACCAATCAAACTTCAGGATGTATGTACCAATGCAGACAGCAAACAGTTAAATGAAGTCTTCTATTCAACATTTGATCCTGCTATAACCTATAACTGCTAGGACAATGAAGTAAGAGTGCAAAGCTCAAGGGCAGAAGTCAATACAACGACCAGAAAAGAAAGAGGAGGGGAAAAGGAAGGGATCTGAATAATAAACCTTCAAGAAGCGGCCCCTTCTGTTTTCACCGATGTCAAAGTAGAAAACCTGTGGATTGTAAAACGAAAACAGAAAAATAAAGGATTAAGAGATGCAAGAAACTGAAATTAGAGTTAGTTTCAAGAGTTAGGTGGAGCGAAAGAAGAAATTGCCTTGGTGTCGAGCTGCAATTCCTTGCTGAAGAGGTCCTGATCACCGGAATTGACATAGTAATTGAAGAGATCCAAGAACCAAGAAATGCCGGAGAAGGGAACGATGATGGTGGACCTGGTAGCGGAAGTTTTCTCGGAGATCTTCAAGTAACGTCCACGAGGATTCTCTTTGAGATCAAAGTAGAAGAGTTTATGCTCCACCTGCAGCGTCTTGCACATGAGCTCCACATCATTTCCTCCGCCTCCTCCTCCTCCTCCACCACCACCACCGCCACCAGAATTCCCTTCCATTTAATCAAATTCAAATACAATCTTCGTTCACAACAATAAAATAACTTAACTAAATCAATCACACTTTCCTGGTTGACTTCTAAAACTTGAAAAAAGGAACCAAATTTCAAAAGTGGTTGACAAAGTAATTGTCTTTGTGTAACCACCAACAACAACCAAAAAAGGTGTGGAAGGCGCGTGGATCTTATAAGTAGGGCATTGGATTGAGGAGCTTCATTGATTCTGAGTGAGTCAACTAGCACATGAACAACAAATGAATTGAAACTCGTCTTAGTACTGGATTTAGGGTTTGTGGGGGAGGTGATGTATACATAATACAATACGAAAATGGAGGGGACTCATCTTCTCACGACCAATTACTTTTTTTTATTATATTTCTGAAATAAAGACCAATGAATGTAAAGGGCCAAGGCCCATGACAATTGGGCCTATAAGCTTCTGTTCATATATACACGAAAAAAAAATGGACTTAAATCAGAGCTTTTGTTAATCGTTCGTTGGCTTTCTCTGAATCTCCGGTAGATCTTGAGAGCGCGTAATCAGATCCGTACATCGGTACATCCACTGCTATACGTACTTCTTCTTCTTCTTCTTCTTCTTGAATGTTTGTATACTAACTAATTCTGATTTTACGATAGTTATCTTAATTATCGTGCTGTCCGATTCAGGTTAGTTCTTTACTTCGTTCTCTGTTCATTTGGATTCTAGGTCGCTTTACGAACACAAATCTATTCATTGTTGTGATTCATTTTCGTTAATTGGATGAATTACTATGGTTATTTCTGGGTGTATAATTCTTTTTTTACGTCAATTTATTCAGCGCAAAGAAAGACGATAGGGGAAGGAAGGAAGATGGAGGGTGTATTTGTTGGGATATTTGTTTTGGCAAATCTTCCATTCCTTCTGGCTTTTCAATCCACGGTGCCAGCTTTCCTTTGGTCTCCTCATCTCCCCCGAAATCAGTACGCTAAACTACACGCATTCTTAATTTTATTCTCTTTTATTTGCTATTTTGCTTCCCTTTTCTAATTCTTGTGGTAATCT
>JAOTAY010021719.1:0-10230 GCA_025629805.1 Erythroxylum baracoense | reverse complement strand
TCATTTTAAGATTAATATAAATATATATATGCATAATGTATATATTATGTAAATATGAAAAATAAAATAAAAAGTTTAAAAAGTATAAGTACATATATGCATAATATACATATGTTGTAAATATAAAAAATAAAATAAAAAACTTTATAATTTATTAATTTTAAAAAATACAACTACAATTTTTAAAAATTTTAAAAATATATTAAAAGTTCGGGCCAAAAAAGGCCCGCTGGGTGGCTCGTGGCCCAGTCGGGCTAGGCAGGCTGGGCCACGGGCCTCTCCGCAAGCCGCCCAGGCTAGGCCCGTCCGATACTATTTTTCGACCGGCCAGGTCGGGCCATCACCGGCCCAAGCCCAGGCCGACCCGTTGACATCCCTACTTTTGCTACCGCCCATTTGGAAACATAATCAACAACTAAAAGTATACAAGAAAATCCATAAGATGAAGGGAAATACTCCATATATCAAATATTTCAACTATAAGAATTAGGGTTTGAGGCATTTCATTTCTATGAGATAATGTATATGTCTTTTGACATTTGTCACAACTTTTACAGAACACATAAGAATCTTTAAATAAAGTCTCCCAATATAATCTACTATCCAAAACTTTTCTAGTAGTTCTTTTGGGGCCAAAGTGAACCCGACATGCATATTTGTGACAAAAAGCTAAGACATAATTTTGTTCATTTTTTGACACACAATGCCTTATAATTTGATCAGAGCATAACTTCCATAAGAATAGTTCATCCCGCGCATAATATTTTGATTAATTTCTTATCTTTCCTTTCCGAAACTTATTAATGTAATAAAGTAAAGTTCCAGTAACTAAATAATTTTTACCAAGTCAGCGTACCATGGAACCACACCTTTCGTTCGGAACAATTTCTCATCAGGAAAAGTTTCAGAAATGGGTACAATATCTTCATCTCTTACTAACCAACTCAAGTGATTTGCTACTTAATTTTCTACACCTTTTCGATCCTTTATTGTCAAATCAAACTTTTGAAATAGCATAATCCATCGTATTAGCCTCGATTTTCTTCTTTGTTAGAAGATATTTCAATACTGCATGATCAGAGTAAACAATAACTTTAGAGCCAAGCAGATAAGATCTAAATTTATCTAAAGTAAAAGATCTTTCTCAGTTGTAGAATAATTACACTGCACAACATCCAATGTTTTAGAAGCATAGAAGATAACGTGACTTCTTGTCTCAATCCTTTGGTCTAAAACAGCTCCCATTGCATAGTTGCTAGCATCGCACATGATCTCGAATGGAAGATCCCAATTTGGTGGCTGAATAATAGGCGTACTTGTTAGTAGTGCCTTGAGTTTGTCAAAAGCTTCCTTGCAATCCTTCCCAAAGTCAAATGGAATGTCTTTTTGTGGCAACTTTGATAAAGGTATTGCAATCTTGGAAAAATCTTTAATGAACTTGCGGTAAGATCTTGCATTTCCAAGAAAAGATCAACTTCCCTAACATTTGTAGGGTAAGGTAAGTTCACAATTAAATCCACTTTAGCTTTATCAACTTCTATGCCCCTGAAAGAAATCACATGTCCTAAAACAATGCCTTGATCTACCATAAAGTGGTATTTTTCATAATTTGAGACCAAATTTGTCTCAATGCATCGTTTAAGAACCTTATATAAATGATTTAAACAATCATCAAATGAATCTCCATAAACAGTGAAATCATCCATGAATACTTCAATGCAATTTTCAATATACTCAGAAAATATACTCATCATACATCTTTGGAACGTACCTAGAGTATCACAGAGGTCGAATGGCATTTGCCTAAAAGCATACGTTCTAAAGGGACAGGTGAATGTAGTCTTTTCTTGATCCTTGTGAGCAATTGCTATTTGATAGTAACCTGAAAAACCATCCAAAAAGAAAAAACATGATTTACCAGCAAGGCTTTCTATCATTTGATCCACAAAGGGTAATGAAAAATGGTCCTTTCTAGGAGCTAAATTAAGCTTTCTAAAGTCTATGCATATTCGCCAACTATTTTGTACCCTCATTGGTACCAATTCATCATTCTAGTTTCGTATCACTATCATTCTAGTTTTCTTGGGCACCACATGCATTGGACTTACCCATTCAATGTCCGAGATTGGATAAATTATACCTGCATCTAAAAGTTCTAAAATTTCTTTCATTACCACATCCTTCATTATTGGATTACATCTTCTTTGGGGTTCCCATTTTGGTTTAGCATTCTCATCTAAAAGAATCACGTGCATGCAAATCACCAAGTTGATTCCTTTTATGTCCACTAAAGTCTAATCAATTGCAGTTTTGTATTTTTTAAGTAGTGTCACCAATTTTTCCTCTTGCCCTTCAGTCAACCTTTTTGAAATGATCTCTGGTAATAACTCTCCATCACCCAAATAGATGTATTTAAGCTGATCAGGTAAGGCATTTAATTCGATCTTCGGAGCCTGCAAAATAGAACTTAGCATTTTCTTGTGATTTATAGTTAGTTCAGCATTCAAAGTTTTCGAATCTATTTCAATTGCTGATAACGATTTTGCAACTTCACAAGTTTCATTAATTTGCTCGTTCACTTCTGATTTGGCCTTAAACTCCAACTCATCTTTAATATTTTCTTCATTAAACATATCCTACATAAATGAATCCACAATATCCATATGATAGACAGATTGAAGATCATTAGGGTATTTTATTGCTTCAAAAATATTGAACTTTACTATCGCTCCATTAAACTCTACAAAAAGAGTACCCGCATCCACATCAATTTTTGTCTTGGCGGTCTTCATAAATGACCTACGCAATAGAATTGAAGCCGAGTGTTCCACACTATCTCCTTCCATTTTTAAGATGTAAAAATCTATTGGAAATACCAAACCATTAAATTGGACTAAAACATCCTCAATAACTCTAGTAGGACACACATACAAACGATCAGCTAGTTGGATAATCACATTAGTTTCTTGAAAAGAATTCAGATTTAAAGCTCGATAAATTTAGTATGGCATGACATTAATAGATGCACCTAAGTTTAGCATGGCATGCTCAATTTTTCTATTACCAATAACATTTGGAAGTGTAAACATACTTGGATCTTTGCATTTTTCTAGTAATTTCCTATATATCACAGCTGATACATTCTTACCCAAAATTATTCTCTCCTTGTCCTTTAGTTTCCTTTTATTTGTGCATAACTCCTTTAATAATTTTGCATATTTTAGAACTTGCTTGATGGCTTCTAGAAATGGTATATTGATTTTCACATTTGTGAAGGTTTCTAAGATCTCTCTTTCAAATTCATCATCTTTTGGTTTTGCCAACCTGCTAGGAAAAGGAGGTAAACGTTCATTAATTGACATTGATGAAGATGAATAATTTTTTTACCTTTGTTGCTTGTTGAGTTGGAAGTTCTTCCTTCTTTTCTCCATCATTGTGCTTTTCTTCCTCTATTGGTAAAGAAGTTTCAAATTGAATTTCCTTACCACTTCTCAAAGTCATTGCACTCATATTCTCCTTAGGATTCACCACCGTTTGGGAAGGTAATTTCCTTGATGCTTGCGCTTCTAATTTACTTACTAAGGTAGCTAATTGAGTGATCTGATTTCCTAAGTTTTGAAGGCTTGCCCTTGTTTCTTGTTGAAATTGTTGAGTATTATTAGCTAGCGCCTTAACAATTTCATCTAAAGACATACCTAAATTTGAAGATTGAGGTTGAGTATATGTAGGAGCTTCAGGTTGTTTATTAAAATTGTGAGGTTGATATCGTTGTTGGCCTCCTTGACTTCCATAGCTGAAGTTTGGATGATCCCTCCATCTTGGATTGTAGTAATTGGAATAAAGGTCATACTTTCGTTGAGGTTAACCAGGAAAGCCCCATATTATGTTAGCTTCTTGAAGAGAGCCTTGTTGTAATGTAGGGCACATATCCATAGGATATCCAGGGAATAAGCATATTCCACACACTTTTGCCAGTTGCAATTTACCTATAACCATTTGACAAACTAGAGCGGCTAAATTAGAAATTTTATCCTCAAGGTGTATGTTACTTATCTCATTCACACGCTTAATAGCTCCATCCATCCTTCTCCCAAATTATTGAGAATTTTTGCCATAATTGATATTAACTATATGGTTGCCTCAAGTGCTTTGTTTATTAAAGCTCCTCCATTAGTTGCATCGACCATACTTCGATCCATTGGTAATAGTCCTTTATAAAAGTATTGAATTAGAAATTGATCAAGAATTTGATGATGTGGACAACTGGCACATAGCTCCTTAAACCTTTCCCAATATTCATATAATGTTTCTCCTGTAATTTGTCTTATCCCACATATCTCCTTTATGATATTCGCTGCTCTTGATGTAGGAAAGAACTTCTCTAGAAATATTCTTTTCATCTCGTTCCAAGTTGTTACTGAGTCAGGTGGAAGATAATATAACCAATCATTTGCCTTATCTTTAAAAGAGAATGGAAAGGCCCTGAGATTAATTTGTTCTTTTGTCACCCTTTGTGGCTTCATTCCAGAGCAAACAATATAAAATTGTTTCAGGTGTTTATGCAGTTCTGCTCCTGCAAGACCACGAAAAGTAGGCAGTAAGTGAATCAAACCAAATTTTAATTTGAAATCTACCTCACATCTAGAAATTGAATGCATAAAGGTTGTTGATTCAAATTTGGTGCCGTTAACTCCCTCAATGTTTTGGGGTTGAGATTTTCCATCTTTTCGTCCTTTTCTTAAAAATTAGAGTTTTCACCAATTGTTAGATCTATTTCAACTTTCACGTCTGGAGGTGAACGACTACTTCCTTCCTTAGTCTCTTTTCTCAAACGATGAGTTATCTTCTCAATTTCTGGATTGTATTGTAATTTACCTATCTGAGAAGCACGAGTCATATAAGACAAGAGGCTAGCAGTAACTATAAAAATAAAAATGCAAAAAACTAAGAAATTTGAAATAGTTGCCCAACAATGTTGCCAAATTTTGGTCAGGTTGTCGAAGCCCCCAAAATGATTCTCCATACTTTTGTAGTAGTGGTGGAACCAGGTCGAAACTAGTTTCTTAATTTCAAGCAACAAAATTAAATGGGGCTGGGGGGGGGGAGGGTTTGATTAAGAAACTGATTAACTAAAATTAATATGAAAACAAATTAAATCAACTAAATTTAAAAATAAGAAAGTCAAGATTACCAAACTCCGATTCAAGGGAAAGATCTCATCTAATGTAACATTGATCATTGATTCAAAAAGAATATTTTCACGATTCAAGCAATTAGTCCGAAACATATTAGGATAGCCATAATAAGTCTCAAAATTTCCTAAATTACTTGGTTCAAACCTAGCATCCAAACCAAAACTTAACATCTATTAACTGGTGGGATAGCATTCCATATCAAATAAATGATAGCAATAAGCTTCGTGAAAAAGACTAAACCTTAAATTAATAACCAAGATAGCTACAACTATTCAATTTAGTTTTCTTGTTTATCATAAGTTAAATATAGAAATTCATAAATAACCTATTTGCTACTTATAGCATTCCTTCATGACAATTATGGATCATTGAATTCTTGGATAGCAATAGAATAATCAATATGAAATTACATTGTCAGATTAATCGAATATCAATCATTCATGAAAGATGAGAACCTAAAACAACAAATACTTGAATTAAAACATGAATAAAAGTTTAGAACACAAAACCTCACAAATTTAAAATTAGATTATTGAATCCCCTTGAATCAAAATGATGAGTGTAGCTAGACATGGCTTTTGCTCCAATAACAAAAATAGAAGAAAGAATAAGAATTGTTAAAAACATAAAAGGAGATAACCTTTTTCTGTTGTGAGGAACGTCCCTTTTATAAGGTTTTCTAATCTAATCCTAATCTAACTCTAACTTGTAAAGATGTCTATCTAAAATAAATTTAAATTCAAACCTCTACAAGATCGGGATAAGAGGAAGTTTCTCAGTTAAACTCCAACTCTTCAAGTGATCAGCCTTATCCACTACAACAATCTCTTCACTTTATCTAAAAATTGTCAGTATCATCAATAGAGTCCCAATTTGATGCAATCTCTAATTTTTATCTCCTAAAACAAAACAAACATTAAATTTAACATTTAAGCACAAAATTAACTTCAAAACAAAGGAGATAATATCAAATAATATGTCAAGATAAAATCTTATCAGTATGTATACTAGCTAGAAGACATATTATGTAAGACTAAGATCGTAAGAAAGTTTAGAATGAAAGTGATTAAGAGCTAAACATATTGAAAATGGTGAGTGTGAAAGCTAGGGATGTTATTAGGATGATTTATGATATATTAATTAATATTGACGAATTGAGTAGGAAAATTAATATGATGATCATTCTGTTGGATGATTTCAATGTCATTTTTAGTAAATGTTTCCTCTTACAATATAAAGTAGTGTTGTATTCCCACTTGGTAAAAAGTTATGTTTATGGAAGAACAAGCCTAGTGTTTTTTTTCTGTGTTATCAACCTTTTGGTAAAGGAATTCTAGCAAGTTCAATTCTCCAGCATTTTGCAATGGTTGTAAAGAAGGGTCTTTTAAAATGTGAATTCACTTAATACCACTATTAAAATGAACGAATTATGGTCAAAGATATACTTGATAAGATTATACCATTACTAGACACTTATAAAGATGTGATGCCATTAGAATTTCCTAAAGCACTACCACAATAAGCAAGTAACCATTGAATTGAGTTAGAATCGAGTTCTACTCCCTATGTTTGTTCCCTACTAGAAATTGAAATAATTGCATAAATAACTAGGTGAACTATTGGAGGCTCTTTATAATGCATAAGTACTATTTCGAACGAAGGCTGATGGTATATTACAAATGTGTGTCAATTACTTCAAATTAAATAAAATGATCATAAAAAATAAATACCTCATTTTATTAGTACTTGATTTAATGGATAGATTGATTTAAACAACAATCTTTACGAAGTTTGCTCGCCGATCATATTTTTAACATGTTACGATAGTGGAAAGTGACAAGCCAAAAACCACATGTGTAACTTGATATGGTGTATAAAATTTTTTAGTCACTGTCATTTGGGTTAACCAACCCCATTTCTATGATTTTTACAATTTGATAAATGTTGTCATGTATATCTTTTTAGATGATTTTGTGGTTATCTATTTTGATAATATCGTTGTTTACAATAATTTGAAGGATGAACATATAGACGTGGCAATGGGTTGGAATCGATTCAATCTGACAACTCAGGGCATAACCTAAGCCTAAACCTAAGCCTAAACAGGTTCGCTGAAATGACACTTTTTAGGCGAGGGTCAAGATAGACCTTTAATTAATCCCTTAAACTCAAACATGACCTAAAGTACAATCAACCTAAGCTTGGCCCATCTAATTAGGAACGAGTTGGGATTAGACAGCTAAACTTTTAAACATATGGTCTACTTGTAATAATTGTTGGCATGTTAATGAAATAATCAACTATAAGTCAAGATGGGAATGTGTGATTTTTCTAAGTTGGATTTAAAATTTCTAGGTCATACAATTAGCAAAGGTGTTTAAGAAGGTATATGTTATTGTGGAATGGGCAAACCCTAACATATTTTTTAGAACTAGTAAATTAATATCAATATCTAACAATTCATTTAAAGCTACTTAAAAAAGTAGCTCAACTCACTAATTTATTAAAAAAGGAGAAAACATGATTTTGAAAAACGATTCCATATATTCTTTTAAAAAGTTGAAGTAGTTTATAAAGTCAGAGTCGATATTAAAATTATCAAATTTTGAACTATCATATAAAGTTCATACACTATATTAAAGAAGACCATTGGTGATATACTAGTTCAAAAGGGACATCCATTGGGCTTTAAAAGCTAAAATTCAATGATATAGATTAATGAGATTTTGCTTATAAGAAAGAAACGGTGGTAGTATCATATTGCCTAAGTGTTTGACATATGTATTTGTTATGTACAAAGTTTTTGCTTTGAACAAACAATATTAAGAAGTTGTCAACTAAGCAATCTATATGGCAATAATTCCCAATTGACTATGATATAACTTGGGAGCACAAAACTAAAAAATGAAACCAAGTTACGAACATTTCAAGTTAAAGGGAAGTGTCCCCCCCTCCATATTACAACTTATCTATAATAAAAGCATGATACATATAATTTGTCAATGTGTTAAGCTTAATGCTAATTACTTTTATTTGGTGCAATAAGTAAAATATGGCATCTCAAAACTATGTTGGATCGAAGATATTCTCCTTATCAACAAAAAAGGCAAGCTAGATATTCTTGGAGTTGAAGAAATTAATAAAAAATAATGAAAGAATATCATGATCTATAGTGAGCTAGATATTTGGGACAAAAGCTCATGAACAGCTATATGTGGTTGCATGTGGCGAAAGATGTCAAAGCATACTATCAAACTCACCTTATATGCTAGCAAAACAAAATTGAGAGGAAAAATAAAGGATTGGCTATCTTAGTATTTGCATATTCTGAAGAGACTTAGATGTTGGTGTCTTTGGGTTTTATCAATGGATTTTCTAAGATAGATGGGAAAGCTTTGATGTTTGTTTTACTAAAGGATCTTGCATTTGTTATTACTCCTTTAGCATGTTAACATAATCTTTTGTCGAACTATTTTATTGGAATGTGGTAAAAAACTTTGGCATTCTAGTGGACATTGTGAGTGATAAGGATGCACATTGAACTTGTTCAATATGATGGAGGCTTACTTGAAATTCTCTACAAATGAATAGACAAATAAAGAGAATAAATCCCTTGTTAGAGAATTACCTAAAGCATTATATGAGTACAAGCCAACATAATTGATTAAAAAATGCATAATTTTTGTACAATCTTTAGTTGAAAAGAGTCTCTGATTTCATTAGAAGTGGCAAAGAAAGAAATGAGATAAAAATATCTAATTTCCAATTTTGATATAGACAAGCAGAAAATGCTAGAGGAGGCAAAAGTTAACCTATAAAAAGTATTTTATCGAATGAAAAAGTATATTGATCAACATTAATGACTACTCAAACTTAATATAGGAGGTAAAGTGTTCATAAATCTGGAAGAAAATTAATGAGAAAATAACTTATAGGCATTTAATCCCTAAATATGATGGTCCCTTCAAAATTATAAAAAAAGTTAGTCATGTGACATATCATTTAAAGATACTAAAAGGTTAAAAATTTACACCTTCCACATTAAAATTTTTGTTTAAATTCCATGAAGATATCATAAAACCAAAAAGGAGTAACTCCAAAAATGCTTGTTTGATGGTGCAAAAATAGTTTAACAAACAAATAGAAAAGATATTTAATCATCATTTATTGGGACAACAGAAAAAGAATATCGAAACAAAATTTCCAGTGCAGTAGAAAGGGAAGGGTGTCAAAGAAGCAACATAGGAGAAAGATACTTTACTATGGTAATTCAATGACAAAATTAAGATGTATCTTAAAAATTTGTTGATGTGAATATTGGCTACTTTTAAGGGGGAGGTTTATGAGCCCATAAGTGTTTCAAATAAAATTGGTCGTAAGTTTTGAACCTTTTTACTTATTGGCTAAAAATGTTAAGGTATGATAGTGGCATGTCTAATAAGAGAAATTAGTTACTATTGCTATTTTCATACAATATCATTAGTAGCTTAACAGAAATATCACTTGACAAATCTAATAAACATTTTGACTTTAACAAATCCTACACAGCTTCAACAACATATTAACAATGTAACATAGTAATTTTAAACTACCCAGAATTCCTTTAGCTCCGTGGAGGACTAAGGCAAATATAACAGTTAGAAGCAATTATTTATGTTAATATATTTATTTATCCTTCCAATAATTAGATTGTTTTGGACAAATACTAATTGTTGCTGTAACACCTACATACCCCCTGGGAGGAAATGCAGGGGCTACTCAAAACAGAACCAAAGTAATCCAATACATACTAGCATTTCTAGAAACTCAAGGAGCATACATTTCATTCGTCATTGCTTGGGTCATACTCAGAACATAACATACACATTATACTTATTTCATATAAGCCTTAATCCAATTCCAAATTGTATTAAGGTTTTTACAAGCCATTAAGCAAAGCACAAAATACAACATATCTTATTACATTGAAGAACAACTAACAAAAACTGGACATTTCTAGAACAAAACACAATCTTCATGGCCACTGCGGTTGTTA
>JAOTAY010021718.1:0-10234 GCA_025629805.1 Erythroxylum baracoense | reverse complement strand
AATTTTGGCATAAGCTGTAAACTATCTTGACGGTCAAAATCATCAAGATAAATAAGTTAACCTATTAGATATTAAAAAGACAAATTTGATGTCTAGAAATTTTCCGGAACCATAATTTCAAGCACATGCACTTAGCATGCTACTAGAATCAAAATAATACGTTTCTTATCTCATAAAAATTTTCAAGGTCTTATAACTGATGGTTGTCAATTGCATTGTGTTTTAGGGTTTAATTTGTTAAGTATTTAGTGTTAAATTGAGTGTTGAGTGTTGAGTGTTGAGTGTTGAGTGTTGAGTGTGTGTTTATGTGTTAATTGTGTTAGTTTATGTGTTTAAGTAGTTTTTATGGGTTAATTTGAGTCTTTGAGCTTAATTGTTATATTTTTTAGGTACCTTGATGGGTTTGTTAGTGTTTCCGAGTAAACGATGAAGAACGGAGAAGATTTAAGGAGTTTTCGGGCCAAAGGCATAGCCCACAATCGTGGCACAATAGGTTACGATCGTGACAGACAAGGACAAGCCAAAGGAGCCAGGCCACAATCCTGCATAGGGGTGCACGGTTGTGACAGAAAGCTTCTATTTAGGCCACAATCGTAACATGAACATGGCCTGCATCAGGCTGAAGCAAAAACTCAAAATTTACAAGATTTTTTAGACTGTTTCAACTCTGACTTTAACCTAGAGCGCCCAAAGTATAAGTAGAACATTATGAGATAGATGAAGCTAGAGAGTCGTGCAAAAGAGCTGTCACATCAGCCAATTCTAAGAGAAAAGCTAAAGAGAAATCGAGAGAATGAGGAAGGTGACGAAGGAAGAGACACACAAAGTCGAAGCTAAACGCAATGTACTTCTCGAAACAGGTGGTTTCCCGCTGTCGTTGCCTCCACAAATTTCGTTCCTGACAGTATTTTCTGCTTATTCAATTTTATTGATGTATGAAATTACAATATTCATTGAGAATAAGTTGTGTTAAATATTGAGTTTTTTCTATACTCACCTTCGGGTTTTTTAATTCTTGAGATTAATAAAGTTTAATTGATTGTGTTATTGTTGATTTAATTGTGATTCAATTTCTTTTCGTAATAATTAGGCAATAAAATGAGAGGGTAAGCCGAGTGAAAATAATCAATTTGGGCTAACTAGAGTTAGATAAATTGATAGATACAAACTGGATCAAACCGGTAGAATCGTGTAACGAGAGATCGAGCATAGGTTCTCTATAGGTTAATAGACAATTTTAGAACTATTTTAGGTTGTGGGTAAATTGTGAGTCGAGAGATCATAATTTCATAATTTAATTTAAGGATCATTAGTTAGGGTTAAGGATTATAACTCGAGAGAGTGTAATCTACCCTACGACTGTCTAGACCCATTAATTCAATAATTGCATAAATGGTTAGGTTTTCATAAATTTCAGATTAAAATCTCCTTTCTCTCACTTGATAGTTTCTAGGTTGATTTCGGATTGGGTTGTGTGAATTTTTCTATTTTGTTGATATCTCTGCATTTCAATATTCAATATTGATTATTGATTGATTTATTTCATACATTAGTTTATTTCTTTTGAATTGTTACTGTTTAGTACGACCTTAGATTTTAGGACTAGTTTAGCCTTCCTTGTAGAATCAATATCTTAGGTACTACGCGAATGACTCGTGTGCTTGTGGAATTTACTAAGGTTAATAAATATTAAAACTTAGCATGTGTAACCTTGTAAACAAGTTTTTGGCACCGTTATCAGGGAAGGCAATTTAGTCTTATAGTTTAAGGCGTTAGAGTAGTTTTAATTTTTGTTTTTGTTTTTCGTTCATTTTAGGAATCGTGCTCTTGCATGAACACAAGAGTCACGAGAGGTTTAAGTCATATAGTGGAGACAATAGATTTAGATATCATACGATCAGAACGAACTCTTAGGAAAGCGCGATGAGAAGAAGAAGAAGAGATAGAAAAGTCAACAATGGCCAAGGAATTTTAGAGGAATATGGATCAGGAAGTGAACCCTGGATAGCAACAACGGACCCTTATGGACTTTATGAGGCCAGGGTTTAACCCATCAAATAAAGGAGTGGATAGGCCGCCTGTTCAAGCGGCCTCATTCGAAATTAAGCTAGCCCTCCTAAATATGCTTCAATAGAACGTCCAATTTTATGGATTGGCGAATGAGGACCCAAATGCGCATATCGTGAATTTCCTCGAGATCTGTGATACTTTCCAGTGTCAGATACCGGAGGACGCTGTTAGAATTAGGCTGTTCCTTTTCACACTTAGAGATAGAGCGAAGGCTTGGTATCATTCATTGAGCCCCGCCAACATCACGACGTGGGAGTAGCTTGTGCATGCCTTTCTAAACAAGTACTTCCCATTGACAAAGACCACAAAGATTATATAGGAAATCACTAATTTCCAACAAGGTGATGGGGAGACAATTTATAAAGTGTGGGAGTGATATAAAGACCAGTAGAGGAAGTGCCCACACCACAACTTACCTAAGGAGTTCCTTCTGCAGACATTCTACAATGGAGTAAACCCACCTAATAGAGCCACAATCGATGCAGCATTAGGAGGATCCTTGATGCGAAAGACAGTCTATGAGGCAGAGGAGTTAACTGAAGAGATGGCCAGCAACAACTGCCTATGGACGAGTGAGTGAGGTAGGTAGCCTATGACTTTTAGAGAGTAGAAGGGAATTGTAGCAGTCGATTAAATGACAGAGATGCAAGCTAAGATCGACAATTTGACATGACAGCTTAGCAATATGAAACTGCCCTCTTTAACCAAGTCAAAGCTGTGTAAGTAAAGTGTGAACTTTGTGGTCAGACAGACCATGATATTATGGATTACTACTTGATGAGAGAGGATAACTAGGAGCAAGTAAACTATATGGGGGCGCAGTTTGGATAAGGAGGGGAAACAATCCCTACTCCAACACTTATAACCCCAGGTGGAAGAATCACCTAACTTCTCCTGGTCGAAAAACACTGGAGGGCAGTTCAGGCCTCAGGGGCAATTGAGCTTTCAGTAGGATAAAGCAAGCTTAATAGAGTCGAAGTTGGAAAGGATTTTGGACAAGATAGGAGGTATGGAGGAGGCATATAAGAGGCTTGAGAGCAAATTTAAGCAAGTAACAAAAAAGCATACCTCGTATATACACAATTTAGAAGTCCAAGTGGGCCAGTTAGCGGAGGCTATATCGACTCGAAATGCTGAAATTCTTCCAAACAACATCGAGTCCAATCCAAAAGAACGTATCATGGTCATCAGTCAGACCCAGGGTGGAGAACCTGAACAAGTGCATAAGGAGGTAGAAGAGAAAAGAGAAGGTGAAGAAAACCTTCCAAAGAAGCTTGTGAGCAGGTCAATTAAAGTAACCCGACGGGTATTTCTGCACCAACTTTTTGCTTAGTGGGAGTTTTATGGAAAGAGGGAAGCAGAGAACAAATACAGACAAACCTGAAATTACAGGAGTTTGTAACGAAGAAAGATAAGGAGCGACCATTGGAGGACAACCCTAACATAGCAAAGAAGAAAGATGATCCAGGGGATTTTTTCATCCCCTTAGTAGGATTATTATAGATAGGGCATTCTCAGATTTAGGCATAAGCATAAACATGATGCCCTATATTTTTAGTTTAAAATTGGGGTTAAGAGAGTTAGTGCCCACTAAGTTTTTGATCAAGACAGCCGATAGAACATCACATAAACCGTTGGGAATTATACAGGATGTGTCGGTGAAGGTTGGTAAATTTGTCTTTCCCACGGATTTCTATATTTTGGACATCAGTGAAGACAAGGACACCCCGATAATTCATGGCCACTACACTCTCAATTATTGTTATTAATGGGGGCAAATTAACTCTGCATTTGGGGAAGGAGAAATTAACATTCAAAGTAACTACAAGAGAGTACGGATCTTCTTCACCTCCAGTGGATCTCAAAAAACCCAAACCTCAGGGAGAATGGGAGGACATAGAAGATCTTAGGAATGCTTTTAGGAAGAGGCGCTCATGAAGGAGAAGGCGAGGAAAGGAAAATTGTATGAACGTTGGTAATTGCAGTAGGGTAGTTAAAGTGTAGACTTTGAGATTAATGAAGACTCTACCATCGAACCATTTATTTGAACCACCGTGAGCTTAAAGGAGTGTCGAGCTACTGACGTTAAGAAAAACACTACATGGGAGGTAACCCATAGAAAAGTAATTCTTTGTTAATTTTGTTCGAATGTTTGAAATTCTGTAGTTAGGATCAGTTTTTTTTTGAATAAAAGCAAAAAAGGAGTAGTAATTTGGATTTATGTGAATGATTGTGCAAGCATCAACGAAGAGATGAAAAAGGGCTAGAAAAGAATCAAGTAGTGGAAGTGAAACAAATTGGAAAAAAGAACAAAAAAAGGAATTTAGAGTGAGTGTATAGCCGTGGGACACGACC
Source organism: Erythroxylum baracoense (assembly GCA_025629805.1). Lineage (NCBI taxonomy): Eukaryota > Viridiplantae > Streptophyta > Magnoliopsida > Malpighiales > Erythroxylaceae > Erythroxylum > Erythroxylum baracoense. Next base: position 5,809 of record JAOTAY010021718.1, on the reverse strand, counting down.
GTGGCCTATGATTAAGCATGCGTTAGGTGGTAAGCCGCATGCCATGATCGTGGCATAGTAGGCCACGATCGTAGCTTGCGCCTATGAAGAAAAAAGGGAAAGGCACGAAAAGTTTTAAAACAACTTACCATTTTACCATTTTTACCACCTATATATTCAGTTCTTACTTTACTTTTATTTTCAGTTTCATTTTCATTTTATCTCTCTAGAATTCAAGCATTCAAACACTCTTACATCTCTCTAGAATTTTTTAACCTCTAAATTTTTCCTAATTCCTACCAAGTCATGCCACGTGTTAAGCAGTCAGCCCCTTGGGAACCATATGGACGACAATAAGTTGCAGGACGGGGATGAAGAAACAGAGCAACAAATCTTGGAGCACCCTTGCCAACTTACACTGGGAAGGAAGGTACTTGTTTTCGTTCCCTTCGTTCTAGACAAATTGTAGTTTCCAAGTATTTTGACTTTAACCCCACTAGATAGGCTAGAATTGCATGAGCGGGTAGAAAACCTAGTCGAGAGGATCCAGTTGGCTCAATTTAATTGATTTCATTTCCCTGTTTATAAGGAGCTTACAATGGAAATTTTCACAACCCTAACCTTTGATCACAAGAATACAAAAGAATTGTGGTTTAGATTCGGAGGAAGGGCATATGAATTTAATGTTAAAATTATATGCCAGATGTGTGGATTCCCCCAATCCACCATCGCCGATCAATATGATATCTTCTGTCCTTCCCAATACTGGCAGGAGCTTACTAGTATTGAGCGATTCTATACAAAGAATGCTCACAACAACATCATACGGTCCCATGAATACTTGTTGCTGCACAAATTTATATGCCAGCTGGTGTTTGACAAGACCGAAAATAACAAGTTTTCTAACAAAGAACTTTTTATACTGTGGTGAATGGACCACAGTACTCTAGTATGCACGTCTATCCATGTTCTTAATGCCATTACTATGACTTTGCACAAGTGGAGAAACTATCTTGGACTAAGATACATAGTGTCTGCCATTGTAGAACATTTTGGTGATGGAAGGGGTTACCAGTTCACCTCCTTGACTTCCTCAATCACCATCACTTATTCAAGGCTAAGATCTTCTATTCCATAAACATGACACTGAGGGACATCAGCCCAAAGACACATGTACGGATCAAGGTGGGTTAAGCAAGTTCAAGCTCAGCGCCACCTCGATAGGCACAAGAGGACTCCACCAGTGGAGAATCCGAGGAAGAAGAGGAAGAAGAACAAGGTTGGCAGATGGTTTTGGATGCAATCTCTGAGAGCAACATGACACTTACGGAGATGGCGCACATACAAAGACGCTAGAGCTGGGATATCTAAAGGATCAATTGGTATTTCAAGTCTCAGGGCGTTCAATTGCCACCTCTGACACCATCACCACCTCCATCTCCTTAGGATTATACTTAACCGAAATTTTCTTTTCCAAATTAGCCTTCAGTTCTATTTTTGTTTTTATTTTTATTTTTATTTTTATTTTTATTTTTTTGTTTACTGTTACTTTAAATTCTGTTTTGTCTTTACTTATCTAATGTGATGTGTGCCTCCTTCTCACATTGAGGACGATGTGTTGTTCAAGTGTGGGGAGGGATTCTATGTTTTTTTCTTTTAAATGTGATTTTGCATATCGTATTTTAATTATTAGGTTGCATTGTGTGAACTGTTTGAATGTGTCAATGGTTTAGATGAGTGAAATTTGTTTAATTTTGAACATAGTCTAGTAGGTTGTAAATGATCATTAGCTCTCAAAATTAGTGAATTAGGGTTCTTTGGATAAATATACAGCTTAATTAGGATTTAGTGTAAATTTAGCACCCTCTAGATTGTCATATTCATTCATAATTTGCTTTTTCTTAAGTAGCTTAACTACGATTTTTTCATGAAAACGAATAGCTAAAAACAACAAAGTAGGTGAAAAAAAGAATTTTTGTTAATAAATGACTATTCCACTGACCTTCGAGTTATAAGTAGAGCTAGTAGCCAATTGAAAACATGATAATAGTTGAGTAAAAAATCGATAAGCATCACAAATGTATGCCTTCGCGTCAAAAGGCTATAATGACGTTTCAACCAAACTGTTAATAAATGACTTAGTCAAGTAACCGAATCGACATTCATTACCAATGTTTGCCTCCGAGTAAAGACTAAGCCCATGTTTAAAAAATTGTTCTTAATAAAAACCTACCAGACTTGTAATAAGATTGAATTTTCATAAAAATGTACTTATGAATAGTTACAGAGTCTGAAGGACCAAAGAAATATTCATGTGTGTGTACAATTGAAAAGCGTAATTGAATTAGCACTTAGATCTCAATTAACTTGTATATTTAGTTCGAATCCCTTGGACATAGATTTTTTGGTTAATGATTAGGAATAACTTGTCAAATTGTGTTCAAGTTTAAATTTATTTCATGAAGTTGAAGTCATTGTCCCATTTGTTTTGCATTGTGTGCTTCGTGTTCGTTATGTTCATTATGTTTGTTGTTTTGTTTGCTTGAGGACAAGAAAATGTTTAAGTGTGGGGATGTTGATAGTTGTCAATTGCATTGTGTTTTAGGGTTTAATTTGTTAAATATTTAGTGATAAACTGAGTATTAAGTATGTGTTTATGTGTTAAGTGTTTTTTATGGGTTAGTATGAGTCTTTGAGCTTAATTGTTATATTTTTGAGGTACCTTGACGGATTTGTTAGTGTTTCAGCGTAAACAGTTAAGAATGGAAAAGATTCGAGGAGTTTTTGGGTTAAAGGCATAGCCTACGATCATGGCACAACAGGCCACGATCGTGATAGACAAGGACGAGCCAAAGTAGCTAGGCCACGAGTGTACACAGGGGTGCACGGTCATGACAGAAAGGTTCCATTCAGGCTACGATCGTGCACATCAGGCCATGATCGTGACAGAAAGATTTAGGTGTTAGCCACGATCATGGCCTACGTCAGGTTGAAGCAAAAACTTAAATTTTGCAAGATTTTTTAGACCGTTTCGACCTTGACTTTGACCTAGAGTGCCCAAAGTATAAATAGAATATTATGAGATAGGTGAAGGGAGCCCAACGAGTCATGTAAAAGAGCTGTGACATCAGCCAATTCTGAGAGAAAACCTAGAGAGAAATCAAGAGATTAAGGAAGAAGACGAAGGAAGAGAGATACAAAGATGAAGGTAAACGCGACATACTTCCCGAAACAGGTGGTTTCCAGCTATCATTGCCTCTACAAATTTCGTTCTTGACAATATTTTCCATTTATTCAATTTTATTGATGTATGAAATTGCAATATTCATTGAGAACGAGTTGTGTTGAATGTTAAGTTTTGTCTATACTCACCTTCAGGTTTTTTAATTCTTGAGATTAATAAAGTTTAATTGATTATGATATTATTGATTTAATTATGATTTAATTTTTGTTCGTAATAATTTGAAAATAAACTGATAGGGTGAGCTGAGTGAAAATAATCGATTTGGGCTAACAAGAGTTAGGTGAATTGATAAATAAGAATTGAATTAAACTAGTATAATCGTGTAATGAGAGATCGAGCATAAGTTTCCAGTAAGTTAATAGACAATTTTAGAACTATTTTAGGTTGTAGGTAAATTGTGAGTTGAGAGATCACAATTCCATAATTTAACTTAGGGATCATTAGTTAAGGTTAAGGATTATAACTCGAGAGAGACTAATCTAGCCTAAGACATTCTAGACCCATTAATTCAATAATTGCATAATTGGTTAGGTTTTCATTAGTTTCGGATTAAAATCCCCTTTCTCTCACTTATTTCGAGGTTGATTTTCGATTGGGTTGTGTGAATTTTGCTATTTTGTTGATATCTCTACGTTTCAATATTCGGTATTGATTGTTGATTGATTTATTTCCTGCATTAGTTTATTTCTTTTGAATTGTTACAGTTTAGTACGACCTTAGATTTTAGGACTAGTTTGGCCTTTTTCGTGGGATCGATCCCTTAGGTACTACACGAACAATTCATGCACTTGCAGAATTTACCAAGGTTAATAAATATTAAAACGTAGCATGTGTAACCTTGAGAATAATAATTGAAACATATACACATAAGTCATTAAACAAGTCAACTCCATCAGCTTTCAAAAAGATGACCAATGTTGACTTTGACTTTATTTATTAATTGAATCAAATTCAATTAGTTATGGAAAATTACAGAGTCTTATACACATTCTAAATGTGCCTAATCAAAAATTCCAGAAACTAATTCCTTGGAATTATTTATTAACTTAGTGAAATCAGCCAGCACATCATATGTCTATTGCACTTATCATATTACTTCTAGTCATACTCTACATCATGCATGCATAAGATAATCACTTTAACAACAAGTTTTGTACATCTAATACAGGTGGAAACATCTTATATTACATGTGCATGCTGAAAATTAACATAAAACCTTATAAACAGTTATGTGAAAGAAAATTAGAAAAACAAGTTTTCTTGAATTATTATGAATTTTCAAAATTAGCACATACATTCAATTTTCCAGAAATTCCTACAAACCAACATATGAACAGACTAGATATTAATTCAAAATAAAATAGTAAATGACATTCAATTGCAATTTTCTTTAACAAAAACATAATATAACACCTTATAAACATTTCTGCAAAAGGAAATAAAAAAATTCTATAATTAATATGAATATTTCTAAATCAACATACATGTCAGTCACAACCCAACAAACAATTTGCACATGTTCAGTAGATCACCTTATACATGCATAACCTAGCTCTGATACCACTTGAAGGGAGCCATGAATTCATGCATCACATGCACAAAAATGCAAAAAAGGTATTGGAATCTAAATTCCTACCTCATGACATCCCCAAAATTCCAGAATCTTAGATGCATGCATAGATAGATTATAAGAACATGAAATTTCAACACTTGTACCTTTGATAATGCTCCTCCTTTCTTTAATCTTCTCCTTGTTTGGGTTGTAGCAAATACCAAACACCTTCCTTGATCACTCAAAAACACGCAAGGATGAAGAAGAAGCAGTGTGTAAGGGTGGTTAGAGCACCAAACTAGATGAGTTCAAGTAGATGCTCAAATGGAGAGATAGATCAAGATTACATTGCATACATTTAGATTCATACAACAATTGCATTAAATGCATGAACAAGACTCAAGACCACTTCTCTCTGACTCCTAACCACTTTTGGACCCCTTATCCTCTCACTTAAGTGTGTACTAAATTGTTAGTCCTCATGTACATAAGTGAAGAACTCATTTATGTATCATTTGTCGAGCCTTTGGTCACGATCGTGGGCTACTTCATTGACAACCATGCACACTTTATTTTTCATCTAATCTTTTATGCATGTGAACCTCAGGTTCTTGGTTATTTTGGGCATTTGGATTAACTCTTAATCTGAGCAAATCATGGATGGTTTTATGCCACTTAAATTAACTCTTAATTTAAGCAAATCATGAAAGGTTTCATGATACCAATTTATTGGAATATAAGTGGATTAACACACAAACTCTTTAATAGTTAATTTTTCGACTTATGAACCTTTCCATGCACAATTACCATGTAATTCATCCCTTCACCATTCTATACCCCTCTTGGTTCAAATTATAGGCTATATGTCAACTCCCACTAGACTTACTACTGAAGTAAATCACACGTTAGTAAAATCTTTAAGTTCAAGAAACTAGATACACAAGAGGGGGGGGGGGGCGGTTGAATGGTGTATATTCCTTTTTTAATATAAAATCTTCAAAAATAAAAATTTTATTTCTTTTTTAGAAAAATAT
>JAOTAY010021717.1:0-10235 GCA_025629805.1 Erythroxylum baracoense | reverse complement strand
GGAAAGTTTAGGTAAATTTTGTCTCATCTCTCTCTACATTATGATTTTGAGTTTGGTGTTAAGATATGTTGTTCTCCGTGCTTGAATATGTATGAAAATGGTTTAGATGAATGAAATGAGTCATGGAGAAGTTTCCTTAAGCCAAAATCGAAATACCCTTTTCTTTGGTGAAAGTTTGTGAAATTTTAAATATCTTTCAAAATTGATGGTTTAAATGAATTCTATGGTGTTAATTGTGTATGTATAATGTGAATTGATGAAAAAATGAAGAAGATGTATATGGAATAAGACTTGGCTGAAATTATAAGGGAAGAAATGGATTAATGTGATGAGTGGTATAATTATGATGAATATTGATTAAATGAGGGGAATTGGAGTTAATGGAGTGATGAAATGTATTGTTGTTTGGAAGTGCTTGTTATATACCAAGATTGGAGTATGAATTACTATAATAAAGTCTTGAAAATATAACTTGAAAGTAATGCACATTAGGTTTTTGATAAAATGCCTAAGTGAACTTGGCTTAGGATTTAAGGATTTTAATGGTGTGGATTGGAAAAAGGCTTTCATGTATACTTAGAGTAAACTTGAATTTTTTCTTAGATTGATGAGTAGTGGCCTAATGTGTTTGGATACAAATGTGCATAATTCTACTTTGAAATGTGTAAGTATTGGATCAAAGGCATTAAATGCCTTGGAAAATGCAAAATGTTTATGTTTTATACACTTATGTGGTGTTTTATACATATGAGATACATGTTTGAGTAGTAATACATGATATATTGTATGTATAAAGGCTCAGGAGCTATTGATCAAGGAAATCATAACGAGAATTGTTGAAGTCAGGGGAGTATATTTTTTTGAGGTGAGTTGGGGGAAACATATCTCTTAAATGGGATTAGGACATCCCAAAACATGCATGATGACTTCTATGTGAATTTTAAACCTAGGTAATGCATAGTATAATTGAATCTCAAATTGATGCTAGTATACTTATACATTTAATAAACGATATTGTTTTGAATAACTCTTTACACTTGGAGGGAAAAAGATGACTTTTACTGCATGAAATAATGTTTTGAAACTTACATATGCATAACCGAGTCATGTATCCTGCATGTATGTGTTCTCTTTTAGCTTAGAGCCATGGCACAGTTCCATTTTATCAGTTGGATTAATAAATAAAGGTATGTTGCCTTACTTGATTTTAGTATTCAATATTTCTATATGATTTTTGATGATTGGTGAGGAAACGATTGGCCAATCATGTGCTGGGTACAACAGATTAAACGACCCCCGTACCCTTGACGCTGGTATATAAAAGTAGAGTCCTTGTAACGACACTATTCTATAGGACTCGCTGGTGATTGCACACCTAGAGGTATAGTCACCGACAAGGTCATCACCTAGGGTCATGACGCTCTTGTCGACCATAGTCTGGACTCACCATAGATGAAAGTCGAGCCAACACCGAGATTTTGTGGGTGTGCACACTAGTTTGGCTGACCAGTGGTGATACATATAATTGTTTTAGATTATTATGATATTTGACATCCTGACCAGATTTGATTTTACATGTTATACTTTTCTGCTCTTGTGTACTCGAATTAGAACCTATGTTCACTGAAAGAGTGATTAATAGGCTAGGCCTATGTGATTCCTTACCAGTATGGCATAAGTCATAGACTAGGTCTATGTATTTCTATGTCATGCATATTCACTTCATAGGTGGTTATGTGCATGTTAGATGTGTAAAACTGTCCTTAGGTTATTTAGATCGTTTTGGTATGTACTGGGTTCTATTTGCGATATATGTGTCTTCTGCTTACTGAGTACATAGTGTACTCGCCCCCTCCACTTCCTAACCAAGCAGGTTAATTTGTCAGTTTGAAGTTCTGAGTGGATCGTACGGTCTTTTGTCATTTTTGGGGTATTATCGCACATGGCTAGTCTTTATTTTGTACTTTTGTTATATAATGGCCTATGATTATGTTGATATGCTTTATAATTTTGTAAATTAACTCTTAACTATCTTATGGTTTGTAAATGACCTTATGTGTGATCCTTTTTGTGCTGTCCAAATGTTTTTAAAGATATCTAGCTAGCCTTGCATAGTCGGGTTAAGAGTACCGTAAGTATCTTTAGCCTAAATATGCAGCGATTGTCATATGCCCGATGTGGTTTGCTTGACAATTATCCAGCATAGAGGAAAAGAAGACTGAGAAAGAAATATGGGATCACCTCACAAAATTATACGAGGCCAAATCACTCCACAACAAAACTTTTCTGAAAAGAAAACTATACACTTTACGCATGGAGGAATCCACTTAGTGTTGGAGCACTTAAATACTTTAAATACTCTATTTTTTTAACTCACATCATTAGGGCACACAATAGAGATAAGTGAATGTGCAAAACTTATACTCCAAAGTCTACCAAATTTGTATGATTAACTGGTGATCAATTTAACAATCAACACAGATACACTAGTCTCGACAATATTGCAGATGTTATTCTGGAAGAAGAGAGTCGGTGCAAAAGTAAGGAAGACAGACTGGAAAATTCCCAACAAGTGGAGGCCTTGACGGTGATGAGAGGAAGATCCATAGAATGTGGTCTAAGTGGGGGTCATAGTCATGTTAGATCGAAATCCAGGAGTAATAACAATTTCAAGTGCTACAATTATGGAAAAAAAGGGCACCTGAAGAAGGATTGTTTGAATACGAATAAAAAAGATTATATTCCTTAAGGAAATGCGACAACAACTTCAGATGATGGAGGTGTAATAGTCTATGAGGCGACAACGACTATAGGAGATAAGAGAAGATTTGTTGATATATGGCTTCTCGATTCAGCAGTTACTTTTCATATGACCTCTTGAAGAGACTGGTTCCATCAGTATGAATCTGTCTTTGGGGGATTTGTGTATAGCTATAATGATCAAGCTTTGAAGATTGTTGTTATCAGCACCATTAAGCTAAAGATGTATGATAAGATAACTCAGACTATTTAAAAAATGCAACATGTGGAAGGCTTGAAGAAGAATTTATTATCTGTAAGATAATTAGATGATCTCAGTTTCATTTTTGAGATTTAAAATAAGACCATGAAAGTGATTAAAGGAGCAATGGTATTTATGAAAGTAGAGAAGATTTTTGCAAATATGTACATGCTGAAGGGAGTAACTTTGCAAGAAGGAGAGGCATTCGTTGCTATGACTAGTCCAGATGACAGATCATCAATGACGTGGCATAAAAAGCTTAGACATATGTCAGAACAAGGAATGAAGATACTTGCTGAGAAGAATCTACTTCTAGGTCTCACAAAGGTATCATTACCCTTCTATGAGCATTGCATTGTGAGTAAGCAACATCGATTGAAGTTCAACACATCAAAGTTCAGAAGCAAAGAAATTCTAAAATTGATTCACTCTGATGTATGGCAAGCACTAGTTACGTCCCTAGGAGGAGCAGATTTCTTTGTATCATTCATTCATGATTATTCAAGGAGATGTTGGGTGCTTCCTATCAAGAGGAAGGCAGATGTGTTTCTAATTTTCAATTTTTACAAAGCGCAGGTGGAACTCGAATCTAGTAAGAAGATCAAGTGTCTGCGGTCAGATAATGGAGGAGAATATATTAGTAAAGAATTTGATGAATTTTGTAAGCAAGAAGGCATTTCACGACTGTATATACTCCTCAACAAAAATGGAGTAGCAAAGCAGATGAATAGAACTTTGTTGGAAAGAACAAGAGCAATGTTAAAAACTGCAAGTTTAGATAAGAAATTCTGGGCAAAAGCGGTCAATATTGCCTGTTATGTAGTGAATCAAACTCCATCAACTGCAATTGAGTTGAAGACACCGATGGAGATGTGGACTGGTAAAACAGTGGATTATTCCAACTTTTATGTATTTGGAAGTCCTGACTATGTGATGTTTAATGCCCAAGAAACTACAAAGTTGGATCCAAAATTCGAAAGATGTATTTTCTTGGGATATGCTGAAGGAGTAAAGGGGTATCGTTTGTGGGATCCCACTACCCACAAGATTGTTATCAGCAAGGATGTTATCTTCATGGAAGATAAGGATCAAGAGCAAGTAGAAAATGTTAGCATAATACAAGAGATTTCAGATACTACAATAGTACAGGTGGAAAGGGAATTTGATCAAAATGTTTCTTCTGAAGCTTCATCAGAGCACAAGGAGCAAAAACTGGTCGAATCTGATGTTTCAAATAATCAGAAAACAACTTGCACAAGAAGAGTACCGAGCTAGCACTCAGATTATATTATGGAGGGCACTATTGGATACTATCTTTTAACTGAGGACAGGGAGTCATCAACTTTTCAAGAAGAAATGAATAGTTCAGATGCATCTCAGTGGATGGCAGCAATGCAGGAAGAAATTGAAGCACTTCATAAGAATAAGACATGGGAGCTGGTATCACTACCACAAGGAAGAAAGCCCATTGGCAACAAATGGGTTTACAAGATTAAGCGGAGTGGTGATGGTCAAGTGGAGCGATATCGTGCTAGATTGGTGGCAAAAGGATTTGCTCAGAAAGAAGGTACTAATTTTAACGAAATATTTTCTCCTGTGGTTCAACTCACTATAGTTCGAGTAGTTCTAGCGATGTGTGCTACATTTGACTTACGTCTTGAGCAGTTAGATCTGAAAATTGCATTTCTTCATGGAGATCTTGAAGAAGAAATTTATATGCTCCAGTCAGAAGGTTTTGAAGAAAAAAGGAAAGAGAACTTGGTTTGCAGGTTGAACAAATCTCTATATGGTTTAAAGTAAGCATCGAGATGTTGGTATAAGACATTTTATTCCTCCATTATGAGCCTTGGATACAATAAACTGAATGCAAACCCTTGTCCATATTTTAAGAGGTTTGAGAAATATGATTTTATAGTTTTGCTGTTATATGTAGACGATATGTTAGTAGCAAGCCCCAACAATGAACGTATCAAAGAATTGAAGGCACAGTTGGTGACGGAATTTGAAATGAAGGACTTGGGACTAGCAACCAAGATTCTAGGGATGCAAATTTACCGAGACAAAAATAGTAGAAAGATTTGGCTTTCTCAGAAGAATTATTTGAAGAAGAACTTGTGGAGATTTAACATGCAAGATTGTAGGTCAATTTATACCCCTCTTCTTGTTAATTTCAAATTATCCTTAAGTATGAGTCCTAGCAATGAAGAAGAGAGGATGGAGATTTCTCGAGTACCGTATGCATCAGCAGTGGAAAGCTTAATGTTTGCTATGATTTGTACAAGACCAAACATTGCACATACAGTGGGAGTGGTTAGTCGATACATGGAAAATCCTAGTCGAGAGCATTGGAATACAGTTAATAGAATGCTCGGATATATCAAGGGAACCTCAGATGTTGCATTACACTATGGAGGATCAGATTTTATTGTCAGAGGATATGTTGATGCTGATTATGTAGGTGATTTTGATAAAAGTAAATCCACTACAAGATATATGTTTACACTAACTAGAGAAGCTGTGAGTTGGATTTCAAAACTGCAGTCAGTTGTGGCTACGCCAACAACAAAAGCAGAATATGTATCAGCTACACAAGCCAGTAAAGAAGTAGTGTAGTTGAAGATGTTGTTGGAAGAACCTGAGTATAAACAAGGGAATATTACTCTGTTTTGTGATAACCAAAGTACTTTGCATCTTGCAAGGAATCCAGCATTTCATTCAAAGACAAAGTACATTCGAGTTCAATACCACTTCGTTCGTGAGAAAGTGGAAGAAAGAATGGTGGATATTCAGAAAATTCATACCATAGATAATCTTGCAGATTTTATGACAAAAGCAATCAATGTTGACAAGTTTTTGTGGTGTCGATTCTCGTGTGGCCTGATAGAGACGTAAGCAATATCAAGCGGCAAGGTAAAAAGAATAGTGTGAAGATATGATTGATTATCAATCAAATCTTCAAGTGGGAGAATTGTCAATAGCTGCGGCTTGTAAGCACCCAAAGCACCGAATTCGATGCCTACCAATGTTGAAGTCAAATATGGTAGGTACCGTTTCGGTGCCTACCCACTTCTCCTGCCTATAAATAGGCAGGGGATGAACAAAGAGTGATATTGGGTAGAGCATAACAGAGAGACGTGAGGTGAGAGAGAAACAAGATAGAGAAAAAAATATTCTGTGTAATTTTTGTGAGTGTAGTTTTCTCTTTGTAATTCTCCAATTTTCTCAGTAGTAAAATTCTTCTATCCTTGCCTATGGCTTTTACCTTGATTTAGGAGTTTTCTACGTAAAATTTATATGTTCGTTACTATTTCTCTAGATTTATTTAGCTGCAAACTTGCTCTAATCCGGTCGATTTTCACAACATTAATGACAATGGCAAACTCAAGAGAACTGATAAATCATTCACATCAATTTACAACTGAGTACCTATCATTATTGTTGCTGCTTAAAACTCGGTACCGAATTGTTTGGTATTATTTCTGTGACCAAGAACTGTTTGGGCTGCAAGTTCTCACATAATAACAGCTGTGATGGATTCCGGTGCCTTGTCTTTGCCTTGGGCCACGGCTCAGCTCGGTTGGATTGTTGGTCTAGCTGTTATGCTCTTGTTCTCTATGGTTACTTACTATACTTCTACTCGGCTTGCTGCTTGCTAGCGTGCTGGTGACTCTGTCACTGGGAAGAGGAACTACACTTACATGGATACCATTCGAGCCAATCTTGGCAAATTTTGATTGGAAAGTCATGCAGTGATTTGACTAATTATTGTAATAACTAATACGATTTATTTTTTTGTTAAACCTCTAGGGCGTTCCTATGTCAATATATGTGGATTGGTTCAGTGTTTGAATCTTTTTGGAGTTGCCATTGGCTACACAATTGCATCATCTATAAGCATGATGTGACTTGTGATTTGGGTTGGAATAATTTGAAATCTTTTGCAAAAAATTTATGGGCTAAATGATTTCTCTAATTTGATGTCAGGGCCGTCAAAAGGTCCAATTGTTTCCATAAGAGTGGTGGCAAAATCCCATGCCATATGAATGCCAACCCTTATATGATTGCATTTGGCGTCGTGGAAGTAATTTTGTCCCAGATTTCTGATTTTGATCAGCTATGGTGGCTGTCTATTGTCGCTGCAGTCATGTCTTTCACTTACTTAACAATTGGTCTCGAGCTTGGAATTGCTAAAGTTGCGAAAACTGGAAAGATCATGGGAAGTTTGATAAGTGTGAGCATCGGATCAGTGTCATAAACCCAAAAGCTACAGAGAAGCTTCCAGGCACTTGGAGACATTGCTTTTGCCTATTCATACTCAAATCATCCTTACTGAAATTCGGGTTTTTATACATGTTAGACATGCAAAACTCTTTACATCTACGTAAGAACTGTAATTTGAAGCTTACTTTACATGGTTAGGACACAATCAGATTTCCACCAGCAGAATCAAAGACAACGAGGAAAGCCAGCTTAATAAGTGATATAGTCACAACCGTCTTCTATATGTCTTGTGGCTGCTTTGAATATGCAGCTTTCGGGGACAAGTCTCCTGGAAACCTTCCAACAGGTTTTGGCTTCTACAACGCATATTGGCTACTTGACATTGCCAATGTTGCCATAGTAATTCACTTGGTTGGAGCATACCAAGTTTGCTGCCAACCACTCTTTGGCTTCATTGAAAAAGTGACAGGCGGAAAATTCCCAGATTGTGAGTTCATTAGCAAAGAAATCAAGGTCGGATCCTACAGGCTTAACCTGTTCAGATTGGTTTGGAGGACAGCTTTTGTTATCACTACTACTATGATTTCAACGCTACTTCCCTTCTTCAATGACATTGATGGACTCCTATCGGCTTTTGGATTTTGGCCATTAACAGTTTACCTTCCAGTTCAGATGTACATAGCACAGAAGAAGATACAAACATGGAACACTAGATGGCTTTGCCTTCAAATCCTAAGCAGTGCTTGCCTCATTATTACTGTTATTATTTTGTCTTGAAATTGTGGTGGATCCGAATAGCTACTTGATCCGATAAGCTCGCGGTGTGACCCGACTTGGATAAAAATGGAAATCTGTGTTGGAAGTGAAGGGCCTATCTATATCATTTTCTTCATAGTGAAAATCCTCTCTCTGCTCTTGCCCGAGGACGTAGGCTTAATTAGCCGAACCTCGTTAAATCTTTATGTCGTTCTTTCTTTAATTTTACTTTCGCTACTTTCATTGTGTGATTGTGCGCCTGAAATATAACAGTTGGTATCAGAGTTTGGGGTTCTCTGCGCATAATCTAGGGTTAAGATGGCGTCTTCATCTTCTGCAAAGTACAAAGTAGAGAAGTTTAACGGGGGATCTAGTTTCAGTCTTTGGAAGATTAGGATGAGATCGTCCCTAGTTTTACAAGGGTTATGGAAGGCGATTGATGAGGATTTTCCCGAAAGTACGAGGGAATCGGAGAAGTCAGATCTGAAGGAGAGGGCGTTAAGTGCGATTTTCATGAGTGTTACTGACAGCGTCCTTTGCGAGATCGCTGCTGAAGATTCTGCAGGGAAGGCGTGGAAGAAGATGGAGGAACTATATTCCGCGAAATCGCTGACAAACTGCCTCTACCTGAAAAAAAGGCTGTATAATCTTCGAATGAATGAAGGTACACCTGTTAAATCTCATCTTGAAGAGTTCAATTCGATAATTATGGACCTTAAGAATATAGATATCGTAATTGATAATGAGGATCAAGCCTTGATTATGTTATGCTCATTACCACCATCCTATGAGACGTTTGTTGATACACTGTTGTATGGGAAAGATAGTATTTCACTGGATGATGTCAGTAATGCTTTGAAGTCTAAAGAGTTGAAAAAGAACTTTCCAGAAAACAGGGTAGAAGTTGAGAGTTTGGTGAGTAGGGGAAGAACACAGACGAAAGATTATTCTAAGAAGAAGTCTAAGGCTAGATCGAAGTTTAAAGCAAAGAAGCTAAACTGTTTCGAGTGCGGAGAGCAAGGTCACTTTAGGAGAGATTGTCCTAAGTTGAAAGAGAAGAAAGGGAGGCAGAAGGAGGAGAATTATGCTAATATTGTTGATACTCGTGGTTTTGATGATAGTGAAAGTGCAAGAGAGGTGTTATCCGTGAGTTCAAGTAATGGGCAAAATTCCTGGGTTCTTGATTCTGGTGCAACTTTCCATATGTGTCCTCACAAGCAATGGTTTGTTAGATACAAACAGATGAGTGGGACTGTCTATTTGGGTAATAATAATACACTACCAGTAGAGGGGATTGGCTACATCAGATTAAGAATGTTTGATGGTGTTGTTAGAAGCATTGAGTGTTGGCATGTTCCTCAGATGAAGAGGAATTTGATTTCTCTTTCGACTCTGGATGATCAAGGATTCAAGTTCCATTCAGAAAATGGAACTCTTAAAGTGTGCAAAGGCTCTATGGTGCTCATGAAGGGTAAGTTGGAATCCAGACTGTATTTGCTTCAGGGCAGTGTGGTTGAAGAGGAAGCCGCTATAGTTTCAAGAAGCAGCGATTAGAATCAATCTCAATTGTGGCATTTACGTCTTGGTCACATGAGTGACAAGAGATTGTCTATTTTAAGCAAGCAGAATTTGCTGGACGGGTACAAAAATGAAGCCTTAAACTTCTGTGAGCATTGTGTGTTTGGCAAACAAACTAGGGTGAAGTTCAGCAAGAAGGCAATACACAAGACCAATGATAAGCTGGATTACATACATTCAGATTTGTGGGGTCCGAACAGAATTCCTTCAAAGAGTGGTGTCAGGTACTTTATGACTTTTATTGATGATTACTCTAGAATGGTATGGGTGTATTTCTTGAAAAGCAAAGATGAGGCTTCTCCAACATTTGTTAAATGGAAGACGATGGTTGAAAGGCAGACGGAAAGAAAAGTGAAGCGTCTTCGCACTAACAATGGGTTGGAATTTTGCAATTTCGAGTTCGATGACTTCTGCAGCAAAGATGGCATAGTGAGACACCGCACTTGTGTAGGAACACCACAACAGAATGGTGTTGTAGAACGGATGAACAGAACGCTTTGTGACCGAGTTTTTGGCTGAAGCAATCAATACAGCTTGCTATTTGGTTAACAGATCTCCATCTGCAGCTATTGAGTTCAAAACTCCTTTTGAGGTATGGTCCAGTTCACCTGCTGATTACTCTAATTTGAGAGTATTTGGTTGTCCTGCATATGTTCATGTGAGAGATGGTAAGCTTGAG
>JAOTAY010021716.1:0-10236 GCA_025629805.1 Erythroxylum baracoense | reverse complement strand
CTCTTCCGATCTCCTACATTTTTTCCCGTCGCCGTGACTTTTGGAGTCGCTATTTTTTGTCAGAGATTTTGCGCGAAAGTTTTTCCTACAGTATTTTCGATGGATGTATTGTCCGTCGGTAAAACATTCTATTTTTCGACGGAATATGGACTTTTCGTCGGTAAGTATCGACGGATTTTTTCCGTCGGAAATATTCCGACGCTATTACGTGATTTTCTTATAGTGATATAATCAATAGACTCATCGTCTTTCATCTTGAATAGCTCATACCGATGAACAAGAATACCAATCTTGGATTCTTTTACCTGGTTTGTGCCTTTATGTGCAATGGCTAATGTGTACCACATTTCCTTTGCAGATTCGCATCTATGAACCTTATCATATTCACTTCTTCTTAAAGCATAACTTAAAAAGAACTTGGCCTTTGAGTTTAATTGAAAGCGAGTTTTCTGATTAACTGACCATTGGTCACAAGAGATGCTTTTTCCTTCGTTGTCTGTTGGGATGTATGGATCATTTTCAATGATATCCCAAAGATCAATGTGTGTGGATTCTATGAAGAGCCGCATCATGTCCTTCTAATAATGATAATCTTCACCATTGAATGCAGGTGGTTTTGAGATCGAGGCACCTTCTACTATAAAAACAAGTGATTCAACCATGGATTTTTATCCTCACTTTATAAGAGTGTTTCTTGGAAACCTTGCTCTGATACCAAATGAAGTAAATCACTTGTTAATATAGAAATCACGTATAATATGTAAAATACATAAGAAGGGGGTTGAATTGAGTTAAATCGTCTAAGATATGAATCTTTAAAAACTTCTTGATTTTCTTGACAAATTCAGACGATTACAAGTTTAAATAATGTACTTGATTTGATGAGTAATACAATAGCAAAACTTAGTATCTATTCCTATAACAATAAGAGAATTAAAAAGGTAAGAGTTAGAGAATATGACACCGCGATTTATACTAGTTCACCCTTAACTTTGTGCTACGTCCAGTCCTTAGGGTTTGTCTGAAATTTCACTATCTCATTCAATGTTACAAGTATTATTTCTACACTTTCAGAGCCTCTTCAGGTCTCTTTCACAAAGTATTCTTTATCTTCTTCCTTAGCCACTTCAGGCTCTAGTTTTCTTTCCTCTCGAAAGATATTGTTTGAGTTTTCACACTTACGTTACAGATGTATTTACTCTCTTTCTTTCTTTCTTTTCTCTCAGAATATTTTTGGTAATATAAGCACTTGAGCACAGAATTTCTCTAAGTATTTTTGTACAACAAAAATTAATTTTGAAGTTTACGACTACGACTAATATTTATAGCCTAAGTCTCTAATGGTCGTCTTGAGAAAACTACCCGTCGAGTCTTATAAAATCTGTTATTAGTTGAGTCCTGTAACCAACTTCAACTAACTAACGTTTTGACCACATTCTTCAATTACATCGTTTTGCTTAATTTCATATGCTTTACGCTTCATCTGATGTCTTAGCCTTGATCACTTCGTCTAATTTGTCTTATTCAGCTTTTAAGTATAGTCTCGATTTGATGATTTGTGCCACTTATATTTATCTACGTACTTAACAAATTCATCAAAACAGTTCACACCCTTCTATTATTATCATTATTTGACTTTCATCAAAATCAATAGAAGAAGTAAGTCTTCTTGACTTAACAACACTATTTCTAGTTGACCAAATAATCAATTTGTCACGAATATCTCAAGTTTATTTTTCTCATATTTTGTAATGTTTTTGGCTAGTTTTATAAAATCAATTACTAGATTTGCCTTCTCTATTTGCTGCCACTCTTACTTCACCTAAAATATTGTCTAAAGGCATTTTATCTTTCCTCTATCCACTATTTTCTCTTGCCTAGCATTTTCCTAAACTTGCTAATGACACCTCTTAGCGTAGACCTTAGATAGTTAATAAATTTGGAAGGACATTTACACCTTTTTTCCTTGTCACCTAGGCAAGCATCTACCAGAGCTTCCTCTCCTTTACCTGAGCCTCCTCTTATAGCTCAGGCTCCTACCTCAACACCTGCTACTCTCATCCTTACCCCTGCAACCATCTCCCTATCTTCGTCTTCAACTTCCACTAAAAGGACTTAGTTATTAGTAGTAGGAGATAACAACCCTAACACCAATTACCTTCATTCCTCAATCCTTAAAGAATGACATTGACATTATCCCTCTTCTAGTGGAAGTCCTCCAAATTAGAGCCTTAAAATGTCTGAACATTTTAGTTGGCTACTTTTTGGAGAAAAGACCTTCATTCCCCTTAATGAAGTTTTAGTTAAAAGGGAAATGGATTGAACTAGGGCTGGAAAGAGTACTTATTAACCAAAAATATTTCTTTTTTTTCTTTCAACTTGAAAGTAAGTATAACTAAAATGCTTAAGCTTTGTCCTTTACATTGACAAGGAAAGCCAATCATTCTTTAACCACAGAAGCCAAAAATAGAGTTAGACAAGAGCAAACTTAAGTTCATACCATTTTGAGCTCACTTCTATAACATCCCTTTAGAGTACTAGAGCACAATTAAATTTAGCTACCTAGTTCCATTGGAAAGCCACTATTCATATATGATAATATTGCAGATCGAGGAAGAGCAAGTTGTGCGAGGATTTGTATTAAGGATAAAATTAGTAAGGAGCTTCTTGAGACTCTTAAGCTCAGAAGATTAGATGCTAATGGAAATTTAGAGGTGTCTTCTATTTCAGTCACCTACTAATGGAGACCTAAGACTAAAACCAAAACTAATGGAAGCCAACTGAGAGATTATTCAAGAAAAGGGACCATGAAGAACTCTTCCTTAATTAGGACAAGCAATTTTAATGAAGAGAACCTATAGATAAACAAAGAAACTAATATAAACAAACAATAAGAGATCACTTAGCTTGATAAAGAGGTCGAGGAATTAGCATGTATAGATATAACAAATTACAAAGGAGGCCACAAAAAAGAACCCTAAAATGTGCTAAAAAGAAGGGTTAAAGGAAGCTCCTAAAATGCCTAACTTGCGGGGAACCTTACTCACGTTGTAAGGAGATTAGGGAAAAAAAACCTTAAGGGAGGAAGTCTCCCTCCTAACCCTATTATGTTTATCATTATATGGAATGTTAGGGCTTTGAATAGCTTTAATAAGCAATAATTTTTTTATGATTATAAGTAGACAATAATGTCATTCATCATTGGCCTTTTACAAGAAACTTTAGTTACATTCATATCAATTAGAGCTTACTCACTAACCATAATGTACATCATAATGGGAGGATCCTTGTGGCCTATAACCCATACTTAATTGAGGTAACTAATCATTGCTCTAATGCCTAAGAAATCTATTAAAAATGACTAACTTTAATTACACACTTTTCTAATCAAAATATGAGAGGACATGGACTTTATACCCCATTGTATTAACTTTTTGAATTGCTTAAAGAACTTAGAGGTCATATAACTTAATTATGAAGGGGACTACTTCATTTAGTTTGATAAGTAGCAAAGGAATTGGTTTCTTAGAAGGAAGCTAGATAGAGCATTGATCTTCATTTAGTGCAATAAGTAGCAAGGGAATTGGTTTCTTAGAAGGAAGCTAAATAGAGCATTGATTGATCAATAATGGTTAATTTAATTCCAAAGGAGCAAAGCTATCTTCAAGTTCCCCTTATCTCTAATCACTCACTTGTGGAGGTTTATAACTTAATATGTTTCCTTTCTTGAATAACCCTATTTAGGTTCTTTAACTTCGTAGCCAAATAAGAGGGATTCTAAGAAGCTATTAAAGAAGGCATAAAATAGAATACATATGGTTTTGAGCAATATAGATGTGCTAAGAAGCTCAATAAAGTGAAAATCAAGCTTAGAGCCTTACATTTAAACCTCTTTTGTAGCAAAGTATTGGATATAAAGAGGCTAAGAGTATCTTAAATTTAGCTCAAAACAAACTTAGAAGTGATCCAAGGATTGCCAATTTCGGGGTGAAAGAAAAGCAAGCTCAATTAAACTAGATTAAGGCATTTGATGCTCATTACTTAGCATTGAGACAAAAATCTAAAGTTTCTTAGTTAAAAGGAGATGGATGCTTAACTTATTTCTTTAAAACTTTCTTGTCTATGAGGAACACTAATGAGATCGATTGCCTTATAAATGACTCAGGTATAAGAGTTTTAGGATAGATGAACATTAAGAACCTAGTCTTTACATATTTTAGAGATATCTTGGGGACTAGTTTAAGCTGTCTCAATAGTGCAAACTCTTAACTCATTTCTTAGACCTGTCATCTTTCCTGTGTAAGCTGTTAATCTTGTCAAACCTATTAAAGCTACATATATAGACATAACCAAAGAATCTTAACTCTAACAAGGCTCCAAGACTAGATGGCTTAAATGATTCCTTCTTTAAACAATCCTGACAATGGAAAAAAGTTCAAACTCATAAAGCTATCTCAAAGTTCTTCAATAATGGAACAATAATTAGGGAAATTAATGAAGCATTCATTTGTCTAATACCTAAGATCCCTAACCTTAACTCTTTAAGGTACTTTAGACCTACCTCTTACTACAATATATTATGCAAATTGATCTTTAAAATTTTGGTCTCGAGGTTGAAGGAGGTGATGAACACATTTAAAGAAAATCGTAAGGAACTCACATTGAGGGAAAAACTATAAGAGATAACATTCTCCTTGCATAAGAACTATTTATAGGTTATCATAGGAAGGGCTCAAGAAAACATTATATAATTAAAATGGATTTCATGAAGGCCTTTGACTTAGTTAATTATAATGTTTTGCTCCATTCTCTTGAAGCTTTAAGATTGCCAAGTAGATTCACTAAATGGATTAAAAAATGTGTAACAACTGTCTCAATAATAAGATGTTATTTGGTTATATTAATTGAAATTATATATTTTGTTTCGATTATAATTTGGTGCTTAAATTGGAAATTTAATATTTGTTTTATTTTAGGAGATGACAAGTGGAGATTGCATTAAATTAGAGCATTATTGGTTAAAATCACAAATGTTGAAAAAAAAAGGAAAAATTACTGCAGTGGATAAGGCAAGATCACTCCTAATGCTAGGTTCACTTCAAGACTTGGAATTCAATTAGAAAACTTATTTCCATCCTTATTATATAAGGATTTGAATTTGTTTTAGATAGGGATCTTTACAAGATAAAAGTAGATTACATTTTCAGTAGGAAATGCAAACAAAAACACATCTACTACCTTCTCCATCATTCTCTTTTCGTTTCCTTAGTATTTTTCTCTCAATCTTTCATCTTTTCTTCTATTTTTGGTGTTAGAACTAAAGCCATGCGTGACTAAATCTTAATATTCTGATTCAACGGGATTCAAAACTCTAGTTGTAACTTTGTGAGGCTTTGTTTTAAACTTATATTCATGTTTTTATTAAAGTATTTCTTGTTTTATATTCTTATATTTCATGAATAATGAATTTTGATTAATCTAACAAATGAATTCAGTGGTATGCAATTTTCATGAAGGATTAATACAAGTAGCAAATATGTTATTTATGAATTTGCATATTTAACTTATAAGAAACAGGAAAACTAAGTTGATTAGTTATAGCTATCTTAATTATCTAATTTAAGGTCTAGTTTTTTCACTAAACTTATTGCTATCATTTAATTGATATGGAATGCTTTCATACCCAGTCATTTGAGGGTAAGTTTTGGTTTGAATGTTGGGTTTGAACTAACTAAATTAGGAAAATTTGAGACTTATTATAACTATCCCAATATGTTTCGGACTAACTACTTGAATTATGAAAATTATTCTTTTTAGACCAATGATCAATGTTACAATTAGATGAGATATTTCCTTTAAGTCAGAGTTAAGTACTATTAAATTTCTCACTTTTGCATTCATTTGATTTATTTTGATTCCTCGTTAAATTTAGTTTATTAGTTAATTAATCATAAACCTCTACTTTGATTTGTTAATTGAAATTAAGAAACTAGTTCTTTTAGTTCTCTTAGGATTCGACCTAGTTTTATGACTACTATAAGAGTTTAGAAAATCATAATTAATTTAAGGACTTTGATAATCTGATTAAAATTGTGGAACAGTTATTGAGGAACTATTTTAGTTTCTTTGCATTATTTTATAGTTTACTGCTAGTCTCTTGTTTTGTATGACTCATTCTTCTCAAACAAGTGAATTGTAATATAACCCAGAAATTGAGAAGACAATGCATCATTTGATTTTAATGGAATTGACGAGATGCTATGTTTTCATTCTAACAATGTGTCTTATGAGTGCTTATTCTCTCTATTGTTATTTTATCCTAAATGACCTTTAATGTGTGTTCGCTTTTGGGATATTGCTAGATAACATGAAAGAAGATGAGAGACTATTATAAGGATGATTGATTTATTACATTAATGTATGCTTGACCGGTGTGAAGGAATTTAATAAGATGTTATTTAGTTATGTTAATTGAAATTATCTCTTTTGTTTTGGTTATATTTTGGTGCTTAAATGAAAAAAATAATATTTGTTTTGTTTTATGAGATAACAAGTGGAGATTGCATCAAATTCGAGCATTATTGGTCAAAATCATGAATTTTAGAAAAAGTAGAAAATTATCACAGTGGATAAGGCAAGATCACGCCTAATGTTATATTCACTGCAAGAGTTGGAATTCAATTAGGAAACTTATTTTCATCCCTATTATGTAAGGATCTGAATTTGTTTTAGATAGGGATCTTTGCAAGATAGAACTAGGTTTTGAGTAGGAAAAAGAGACAAAAAAGATGTCTACCACCTTCTCTATCATTCTCTTTTCGTTTTCTTAGTAGTTTTCTCTCAATCTTTGATGTTTTCTTTTATTTTTGATGTTGGAACTAAATGCATGTGTGGATAAATCCAATCATTCTTATTCAAAGGGATTTAAAACTCTAGTTGTAACTTTGTGAGGTTTTGTTCTAAACTTATATTCATGTTTTAATTCATATATTTCTTATTTTTTGTTCTTATATTTCATATATAATTAATATTGATTAATCCGGAAAATTAATTTAATTTTAATTATTCTATAGCTATCCATAAATTTAGTGATTCGTAATTGTCATAAAGGATTGGTACAAGTAGCAAATATGTTATTTATAAATTTGTATATTTAACTTATGAGAAACAAGAAAATTAAGTTGAATAGTTGTAACCATCTCAATTATTTAATTTAAGGTCTAGTCTTTTTTACTAAGCTTATTGTTATCATTTAAATGCTATCATATCCAATCAATTGATGGTAAGTTTTGGTTTAAATGCTAAGCACTCTTTAATTTCTCACTTCTATATTTAGTTAATTTATTTTGATTCCTTGTTAAATTTAGTTTATTAGTTAATTAATCATAAACTTCTACTTTGTTTTATTAATTGAAATTAAGAAACTGGTTTTTTAGTTCTTTTAGGATTCGACCAAGTTCTACTACTACTATGAGAGTTTAGAGAATCAGAATTAGTTTTGAGGGCTTCGATAACCCAATCACTTATTTAATGTGGTAGTTAATGAAGACCAAAATAACTGGTTCAAAGTGTAATAAGCAATATTATAAATACCATATCAAACTCGGTATCAAATTTAGCTCTTGTATGACAAAATTGGGTACCATTTTAGGTAATTTTATAAAATTACAAAATAGTCCCTAAATTTCATAAAATTTTAATTTTACGTCAAACCTTTCTTTAAAATCATAAGAATATAAAATTTGAAATAACAACTTTCTCTTTATTTACGTTAATATGACTTTTCACATATTTCACTTATAAACAATAATCACAATTAATATAAGAAAAAGATTGTTTAATTATCATACAAATATAAAACTAAGAATAATATAAAAGTATTTAAAAAGTTACAATTCACATCATATAGTAAAAAAATAATTACATCAAAAAATTATATATAAAAAATAATATAGGTTTATGACTTTATTAGCATTACAACAAGAATTTGTGCCAAAAAACGTAGTAAAGTAGAAGTGAAACGTGTAACAAAAACATTTATAATTAAAATTTTTATATTTGTATTGCATATGTATAATTTAAAGTAGACATTAACTTAAGTGAAATTAAATGAAAAGAGAGAAAAATAAAATATGAAATTTCATTGAATGGAATATTCACTCAGATTGCATTAACCCCAATTTTCATTTGGTATACAATCCTCATTATTGAGAGGAGTCTTTTCACTACCATCATTAAAATTCATTGCATGAAATGATAAGTCAATACTTTCCCATTCAAAATTATCTTCTAAGTCTATCTCATCTATAAAACTTGGTTCCAAAGAAACCAAATGATGGAGGAATGAGTTGGTTCTTTGGTTAAATATATGGCTCGGTTTAGGTGGGAGTTTGGTGGCTCTTTGGTGTTTTAAATTGATCTCTCCCCTAAAAGAAAGCCTCTTCACTTCATTGAAAGTGTCAAACGGATACATCTTCATAAAGTCTTGCAACTCTTGATCAAGGCCTTTAAAAAACCTTGTCACAATCACTTCTTCACTTTCTTCTAAACCACTCTTCAACAAATAGTGCTCAAATTTCATAACATACTCTTCAACTGGCCTTCTATTTTGAACCAAAGAAAATATTTCTTCCAACATTTGCTACCTATGTTGAGAAGGTACAAATGTTTCTCCGAATTCTATCTTCATTCTATCCCATCTAGTGATTTTCTGCCTCCCTTCTCTAAGCCTCTTATTTTGCAAATTATCCCACCAAAAGGCAGCATACGCTCTCAATCTCATTGCAACTAACTTCACCTTTCTATCTTCAGGAACATCTTTTAGTTCAAAAACTCTTTCAACTGTATATAACTACTCATTGAAAACATCAACATCAAGTTTCCCAACAAACTTAGGCAAATCAACTTTAATATGAACATATCATCAATTTGGTCATTTCTATCATGTCTAGGTTGATGAATTTGAGGGCCTCTAACTGGTCCGAAACTGCCAGCATCATATGGACCTCTACATCTCCCTTGTTGACCTTTTCCACCTAGTATAATGCCATAATCATGACCAGTAGCAATAGATTCATTTACCTCACCATGAAATTCATCATCCACGGCTTGATAAGCATAGGAAGTGTCTTCTGGTGTCTCAAACATACCCAAGGCAGCCTTCTTTGTCTTGGCAGCCTCACTTTCCAGGCAAAAAGTTTCAAACTTCTCCATCTTGAGACTCATACAATCAATTTTTGTGAATAACTTTTCCATATCGTTTTGAGTTGGACCTGACATGTTGGAGAGTCAAATCATAGCTCAAAAACCTGGCTCTAATACCAATAATAATGGAGGAATGGCCTGAAAGTGATCGGAATAGGATCTGGTGGTTATTGGAAAAGTTTTGGGCAATTTTGTTTTTATCGGATAAAACTAGAACAGGAAATATGAAGACGTTTCTGGGTTAATTGGCTGGGAATTTGGTTTCGAGGAAAGAAGAAAAGTTGTAGAACTTTTTGTGAAATTCAATTTAGACACAAGAATCGGATTAATCGAATAAGGAATGATTGAGTTATGGTGGATTTTGTGATGACATGTTAATCTAGGTGATAAAATGAAGGCAGATGATGAAAATGGGAATTTTAAGGTGGCTGGGGTTCGAATTGGGTGATGATGTCTCTGGAAATTTAATTTAAGATGTGAGGAACAAACTTGAAGAAGGAAAATTTTTGATTTGATGAACACGGAAAACAAGAACTGGAAAACAAAATTGGAACTTGGACAGAGTTTTGGAAATCGCACAATGCACAAACGATTGAATGTTTTTGGCAAAAAAACAAGCTCTTTTACTTATTTTTGGAAAAATAATCAAACCCAATGATTGTTCTTTGGAAAAAACAATCAAAACCCAGAAAATTCCTTGCCAAAAGGTTGAGAGAAAATCTCGACTTTTCCTTATATTTTTCTAAAAAATATTGAATAGGAAACAAATGAGCTGAAATAGGAAGCAAATGGGCAACCACAAAGTCAGCTCCTCACCTTTCCTATTATGTAGTTTTTTTTCTCATTAAAACAAAAATAAAACCTATAATAAAAGTCTTACAAGATTGCTAAAATAAAACAAACCAAACAAGTCATTAAATCGGGCCAAAATAACAAATCCAGGCCAAGATAAAACAGGAAATAAAACAAGTCTTTATATCAAACCAAATACTAGTTAAATTAGACTTAAATAAGCCCAATTGAAATGTGAGA
>JAOTAY010021715.1:0-10238 GCA_025629805.1 Erythroxylum baracoense | reverse complement strand
ATTGTCTTGATTGTTTTGGCCATCACAAGTTTTATGACAAGTGCTGAAGTAGTCTTGATGAAGTGGAGACTACCTAGAGATACTTAGGGTGATAGTTTGATGTTCTCAAATTACTTGGAAATATAAGAGATTAATATTGTATTAATCTATTTCGAGTATTTCATGTCTAGTATGACTAGATATGGCAAGCATAATACAATTAAAGTGTTTAATTGGTACATCAGAGTAGAGGGTGTTACATTTGGTATATTAGTATTATGAATTGAAATTGAAAGCATACATATTGAGAAATTAGTCGATGCCAACATTAGAAAGCAATTTGGTTCAAGAATTGAATCAAACGTCAAATCTTTAGATGCATAGCACGTCACAACCTATAGGAAAACCTTATAAGATGGTTGCATTCAAGTCTTCTGAAGTTGAGTTTGCTACCTAAGTTGAGTTCTTACTTGTTCGAAGAACCAGTAGGAGAAACTTCATGGTGCCATCACTATCCTGGTCATCAGAGCGTTGACTCTCGTCCTCCAAAATCAAGTAATAGCTAAAGATTCGAGAAAGTCGTAGATCGTTATACCTTAAATGTTAAACAACTTTTCCCTTTAACAATGTTTTGAACGTCGACATTTTGCTTCACCTAGATGTATTCATTATATCAAGTAGGTCTATCTCACGAGGGAGAGGCCCTCTCCTAATGTAATCTTGTCTATTCTTTAATGAATTTTTAAATTATCAAAAAAAGAATGCATGCTAGGGTTGGTTAGGTGAGGTGATGGATGGTTATGAATATAGATTCAATGTGGTTGACGAAATGTCCTAAATCATACCATATTGTCATTGTGACTATAATCCTATGACTTAGATGAGACCAGAGTATGAAATCCCTCACACATAATATAAAATTAACGCCTTCCATTAATATGGGGAGAACCATAATTCTTTTAAAGTTAAGGTTGTTGGGTAAACCCAAGCCTGCTCTAGTGGGTTGATTTTTACTAGAAGCATTGATTTGTTAAGTAAACTTAAGATCAACATAGACAGAGCTGCAATTGGGTAGCATACATTAGATGTACACCATCAAGAGTTGATAACCCAATGTATGTGCATACATCACGAGTTGATAGCACTAGACGATAGTTGCATCTTTGATGAAATTGATATGATCGAGACGTATTGACTGACCTAAGGTGGCTTGTTGGATAAAACTAAGGTCAATCTTAGTATTGTCAGATATCAACCCACTAAGACATTTTGTCATAATTTTTCTTAGATTTGTAGTGAGGGCTATGGATTTTTTTAAATTGGTAGGAGTTATATGCATGTCATGCAAGTCCTTAAGATCGGGCATGTATTTATATTCTAAGATTCTTTCTCTCTTCACATTTAGGTTGATTGAAGATGTCTTCTAGTGTGAATTTATGCTCACTTATGGATTCTAATAAATTGACTGGACCTAATTTTCTTGATTGGCTAAGAAATTTGAGAATTATTCTCAGATTTGAGGAGCTAAGCTAAGTTCTAGATGTTTCACTTCTTGATCCCCCTACTACCGATGCTTCTGATGAGGATCAGAGAGCATATCGTAAGCATCTCAACGATAGTGACTTGGGTACCTGCATTATACTAGCCTCTATATCACTAGAGAAGTAGAAGCCGCATGAGTCTATGGATGCTAATACCATAGTGTTTCATCATAGAGAGCTTTTTGATGAGCAAGCTTGGCCTGAAAGGTTCGAGACCTCGAGGCTGCTCTTTACGAATAAAATGACTCCAGGGACATCTGCAGTGCAATATGCACTGAAGATGAATGGTTATATTAAGACTTTGGCCACCTTAGATTTTGTTATGGACTATGAATTAAGCATTGACTTAATTTTGGTTTGATTGTCTGATAATTATTTACAATTTTTGTTGAACTATTAAATGAACAAAATCTCGATGACAATCCCTGAGTTGATCAATCTGCTTAAGACAACAGAGCAAGCTATCAAGAAGGATAGCAAGCCAGTGTTAGTAGTAGACTCTTCTTCTTCTGGTTCAAGAAAAAAGAACCTAAAGAAGAAAAGGTCTAAAAGTCAAAAGGAAGTGCAGCTAAAAAGAAACTCAAAGAGACTGCGGCGAAAGGAACTTACTTCCATTGTGTGGCCACTGGAAGTGAAACTGTAAAGTCTATCTGGAGTCCTTGAAGAAGAAGCAGGCATCAGATGCCTCGACTCCTTCAAGTATGTTTTTCATTGAGGTTAATACTGCTTCTGATCATAACATATGGGTATTAGATATTGGTTGTGACTCACACATATGTAATGATATGCAGGGCCCCAGGGACTATAGACAGCTCCTGAAGGGTGAATTAGACTTATGTGTGGGCAATGGAGCAAGAGTTACTGCATTAGCCATAGGAACTTATTTTTTGTCACTTCCCAGTGGGCTTGTACTTAAACTAGATGATTGTTATTTTGTACCTATATTAACAAAGAACATATTGTCTGCTTCTTGTTTAAATAAAGATGGTTTCCATTTGAATTTCAACAGCAATGGTTGTTCTATTAGTTTGAATGGAATGCTTTAGGGTACTGGTACATTATGCAATGAAATTTACATATTAGATATGTTGCATCCAGTTATGAATGTAAATGACACGAAAAGAAATAAACAAGATAATTTAAAATCAACCTACTTATGGAATTGTCGCCTTAGCTATATAATTAAGAGACGTATAGCTAAGCTCCACAAGAGTGGTAGTTTAGGGTCATTTGATTATGAATCATATTACATGCGTGAATCTTGTTTATTAGGCAAGATGGCTAAGTTACCCTTTAAGGGAAAGGGTGAACGAGCGGCTGGAGTATTAGACCTAATACATTCAGATGTATGTGGTCCAATATCTATCCATGCCAAAAGTGGTTTTCTTTACTTTATTACCTTTATCAATGACTATTCTTGATATAGGTATCTATATCTGATGAGATACAATTCTGATGCTTTTGAAAAGTTTAAACAATTCAAAAATGAAGTAGAAAACCAAC
The DNA here is from genome assembly GCA_025629805.1 of Erythroxylum baracoense. Taxonomy (NCBI): domain Eukaryota; kingdom Viridiplantae; phylum Streptophyta; class Magnoliopsida; order Malpighiales; family Erythroxylaceae; genus Erythroxylum; species Erythroxylum baracoense. Next base: position 7,215 of record JAOTAY010021715.1, on the reverse strand, counting down.
TTAGGAAAGGTATCAAGACACTATGATCTGATCAAGGTAGAGAACACTTAGACCAAGAATTTTTAGATTATCTCAAAAATAATGGGATTTTATCTCAATGGACTCCACTTTACACACCATAACATAATAGTGTGACTGAAAGGAGAAACTGAACTTTATTGGACATGGTACGGTCGATGATGAGCTTTGTAAATTTACTAAAATCCTTTTGGGGCTATGCACTTAAGATGGCTATTTATTTGTTAAACAGAGTTCCATCAAAGATTGTTAAAGTTACTCCATATGAGATGTAGACTAACAAAAACTATCTTTCTTATTTGAAAGTTTGGGGCTGTCCAGCTTATGTTAAGTGAATATAGTTAGATAAGCTTGATGTAAATTTTGACAAGTGTTTGCTTGTAAGATATCTTAAAGAAATAATGGGATATCAATTTTACTTTACTAAGGAACAAGAAGTGTTTGTTTCAAAGTATGCTATCTTTTTAGAGAAAGAGTTTCTTTTAAAAGAAGACAGTGGGAGCAAAATTGAACTTGAAGAAGTTCAAAATGCTCGAACATACGCGAATCAACTGCTTGAACTTGAAACTGTGACTCATAAAGATGAAGAAACAGTTCAACCATCTTTAACGCAGGAAGTTCGTAAGTCATGTAGGATACGCTCTATTCCCGAGAGATATAGATTTCTCATGATTGAATAGAATGACGTATTGCTCATTGAAGATAATGAGCCTACTATCTATGAAGAGGATCTAAAGAGTTCAGAGTCTAGGAAATGGCTTAGCGCCATGAAAGCAGAAATGGATTCCATGTATGAAAACCAAGTATGAACTTTGGTTGAGACACCCGAAAGAATAAAACTCATAGGCTGTAAATGGGTTTTCAAAAAGAAAACTGATATGGATAATAATGTGATTACCTATAAAGTAAGGCGTATAGGCAAAGGTTTTTGTCAAAGATAAGGAATTGACTACGATGAGACCTTCAGCCCAGTAGCATTGCTTAAATCCATTAGAATACTCCTAGACATTACCGCTCATTATGATTATAATATGGAAAAGAGATGTGAAGACAGCTTTCCTAAATGGAAATCTAGTCGAGGATGTGTGTATGACACAACCAGAGGGCTTCATCTCCTATGATGGTCAAAAGGTATGCAAGCTTCAGAAATCCATCTATGGATTGAAATAAGCATTTAGCAGTTGGAATATCCACTTTAATAAGACAATCAAAGATTTTGGTTTCTTACAAAATTTGGATGAACCTTGAGTGTATAAGAAGATTAGTGGGACTGTAATTGTATTCCTTGTGTTATATGTAGATGACATATTATTACTAGGAAATGATGTCTCTATGCTACAATCTTAGATTGGTTATCTAAACAGTTTGCCACGAAAGATCTCAATGAAGCAACTTATATCCTTGGGATAAAGATTTATAGAGATAGATTGAAAAGGTTGCTTGGTCTTTCACAATCAACGTACATAGATGCTAAAAAGGTTTAGCATGGAGCAGTCCAAGAGAGGGTATCTTCCTATGACTCATAAGATAACACTCTCGAAATCTATGCGTCATAAGACACAAGATGAGAGGACACATATGAATATGATCCTGTATACATCTATAGTTGGATCTATCATGTACATTATGCTATGTACGAGACATGATGTATCATATACTCTAAGTGTTCTAAGCCGATACCAATCGAATCCTAGTGAGGGTCACTAGGTGGCTGTTAAGAACATCCTCAAGTACTTGTAAAGAACTGAGGATGTTTTCTTAATATATGGAGATGGAATCTAAAAGTGAGAGGGCATATAGATGCTAAGTTTCAATCTGATAAAAATGATTCCAAATCCCAATCAGGTTATATATTCACACTGAATGGAGGGGCAGTCAGTGGAAGAGTTCTAAATAAGAGACAACTGTCGATTTAACAATCGAGGCAGAGTATAATACGTCTTCAAATATAGCAAAGGAAGCAGTTTAGCTCAAGAAGTTCATTACTGAACTTTGTGTGATTCCTAGCAGTGATGGGCCCATATAGTTGTACCATGACAACAATGGGGCTATTGTGCAAGCGAAGGAACCAAGGTCTCATCAACCATCCAAACACGTACTCTATAAATATCATTTACATAGGGAGATCAGTGGTCAAAGTGATGTATAAATAGAGAGAATTCCCACCGAGCAGAATATTGTTGATCCGTTGACGAACCATTGTCACAGAATAACTTTGATTCTCATGTACTCACTTATGGTATTAGATACCAAGGCGATTAGCTTTTGGTCTAATGGGAGATTTGTTAGAGTAGTGCCTAAAGGCAATTTCCTTTAGTGCATTTTGTACAAAGTTATGTACATACTTTATTTTCAATAAAAAAGGCATGTTTCATTAATTTGGTATTCATTATTTATGAATTGATATTGATCTATGAGCAAATTAATGAAGTCCATAATATATAACATAACATTAAGGAAATTATGATGTGATCATACTACTGAGATTCTTATCATGTGCAATTATGTCAGTTTCTAAATTATCCCTAATTATAGGAAAAATGAGACTAGACATCGTTAATCTAAATAGACTAGCATACGTCAAACTCCTTGATTTGATCAAGCAGTAGATCTCAGAAACTGTAAACATGACATGTTTATAGTTAAGAGGTGGATGCTTAATAGAGGTACTAAGTACATTGGATGACCTACCATGAGATCATCATATGGACGTCCTATTCTAATTTCAGTGATAATCTCAACATAGAAATGGTGCAAGTATCCATAGACTTGATGCACTCAAGGATATCTTAGATACTGATTTTGTGCTTTGACTCCATTCCTTGTTGCCTTACAGAGGTCGCTCATAGGGTAGTGATTAGGTATAGGTTGAAGTATTTAAAGGTAATTGAATATCCAATAGAGGATTCACCACTTTTATGAAAGCAGAAGATGATACCCACAGCCCCTTGTCAGAGTCATTACCTAGAAATCTCTAGCCAAAGTATATGTGTCATGAAGAATGTCTTCATTGACATATAAAGAATGAGTCCTAGGACAAGAACTGATATCACTTGGGCTAATTTTGATTTAGTCATTGATAGGTTGTCAAACTACCAAAAATTAAAATGTATTTCCAATTCTTCAAAAACTAGGTAGCTAGTGATGAATTGGGTCGAATCTGCAGGGAATCAATGCAGAGTTACTTAAATGCTTAAAAAAATAGATTGAAGAATTGATATTGCGGGAGATGTAAATAAAAATAAAAGCAATGCAGAAAATTATAGGAGAGCTACAGTGTCAGATACGACATGAGCATGTAGTATTGGCACAAAACAAATCTGGGCAGCTAATAATAAAATAAGAATAAATCGCAATGGGTGAAAACCTAGCCAAGGTTTAGTTGTTTATAGCTAACATGAGAACAAAAGATACACTAGAGTTCATCTTGTCTCCACAACAAAATAAAATAAAGACTGTAATAACAATGTTGGCTAGCGGCTGAATCCTCAAAACAAGAGAAGGAAGAGAGAACCCCCCGATTTCCTTATGCCCTACGGTATTTATATCCTCTCCAATTTGTAACCCTAGCCAAAATTAGGAGAGATTTCCTAATTAATCTTCAAGTAGGCCTCTTCATTATGGCTTCCCAGCTTGTATCTCGTGTCTCCAACAAAGATCCAGCCCAAAATAGATGACAATCGGGCTTAAAAATTTGTCCATAAATTTTGCCAAGTTCTTGCCCGATACAACATGGTCATGTTGTATCTATCTTCGACATGTAGTTTCTCTAAAACAGCCCAAATCTCCTGCATTACGACTCCAATCCTCACTTTGGTCTCCCTACACACATAGCAAACACAAAAGCACATAAAAACACGCAAATAATAAACAAACACAGGCAAAATGAATGCAAACTATCCAGGAAACCATGCATGAAATGCAACCTATCAAATAACCCCACACTTAAACAATACTTGTCTTCAAGTACTCAATCCATTCAGAACCTCGAGGCTTTCAACCTCTAATCACCATTCTTTCTCCCATACCCAACACTTCCTAAGACAACAAATACAATCATAGAATCAAATAAACAATGCATGAACGATTGATCTCTTAATTAATTAGGAATGTTAACCACTTCGACATTAACCTATAGAAAGCAATAACAACCATACCCTCTCCGATTTCGCTCAAAACACATGTAGAATTTTCGAGTGTAATGTTTTTCTCAAAATCAATGCATAGTAGTCCTTTCCATAGTCCTGACATAGAGTCCAATCTCTACCACTAGCTCGGATTTAAAAACCCACATCGATCAACTAGGTCTTTTAAAGGCTTGTACTGTGGCTATTAGGGGTTTAACAAAGAAAGAGAAACTAAGAGGCCATAGAATTTTTCACAAGTTGGCTGAACCATTCCTTCCTATCTAATCATCATTCTCCATTCATTCATCAAGGTGTTTCTCATAAATCTTATTTCGGGGGAAGAAAACATTTTTTATTTTGAATATATATTTTTATTTTGTTATTATTTTTTTCTTTTTCTTTTTCTTTTTCTTTTTTTAATTTAATTTTTTTCTTTTTTTATTTTTTCTCTTTCTTTTTCTACCCCGAATTTTTTTCTAATTCTCAAGCCTAACACCACGCAACAACTAGGAGCATGACGTAAACATTATACATATGAAGGATATGGTTCAATAAAATAGACATATGTTACTTGGCAATTCCTCTTAGTTGGGTGTCAAATTTTGGGGGCAAAGAAGGAAAAAGGATAGGGTACAAAGAAAGGTTTTAGGCTCAAACGGGGACTACAAGGGATAATTCACTTGGTGGGATACTCAAAGAAATTAGATAGCAAAGGGTTACACAAACAATGCCTTAGTTTCATCTCGACGTACTAAATGTGGCTTTGATAGGAACTCAAATGTCAGATTCTGGCAGAGAACACACTATACATGCACACATAAAAGAAATATGGAGTACATGTAATGTTGTACTCCCTCTTAAGCGGCTCAAAAAATCTCACGGTTAATGTTGTGTGGTGTATGTTATTACTCCTATAAGGTGTATTTTGCTGATGGCCTATTTGATTCTAAGTATACTAGTTAGTTCAAGTTATGCTAGGATGGGAGTCAAAATAGATCAATTAAGCTAAAAACACTTAAAGAGTTGAACTTATCAAATCACATCAAGACAAGACTATTTACGACGGGATTTACTCTATTATGCATGTTAATTGATGCATGAACATTAAAAAATGAAAATCAATAAACTAACAGGTGCAACTAGTTACCACATGACAATGTTGTATCAAGTAGACTCATGCAAAGCTACGTAAACCATGCATGCAGAAAAGACAAAATGTAATTGCAACCAACATAGCATTACGACATGCACATTTCCTATTGTGACTCAACATGACAAATCACTCTCAAAATGAAAAAAATCAAAGGAAAACAATCTACAGTCGTCCCAACCCACACTTATAATTTACATTGTCCGCAATGCAAACAAAGACAAGACAATATAAATTAAAGGCATGGAAGAAGGACAGAAGTTACCAGGATCATGGTGACGGGCGGAATAGAGGGGGCTCGGTGCTGAAGCAACTAAATAAGGCTGCCATATTGTGCTCTATCTTATGAACAATGCGCCGCAAATATGTTTTCTCTCGACGTAAGGCAGCAACCTCAGCAAGTAGGTCTGCAAACCATGGATTACGACATGCTCCTGTTGTATTGGCCCGAAACAGTTGTTCATTGGGAAACTCACCAGAAACCACTTCTCCAGACTAGAAATTCGTGTTTATCTGACTTAGATGGTCAGCTACAAGGTTCTCAGTGTCCTTCTTGTCTCTTAAGGTCAAAAATATGATATAATAAAAATATAAAATAAGATAAATTAATATTTAATAATTGAATAATTAAACAAGCAATAGTGGAATTGTTGATTAATCAATGATAAAAACTTAGGAATTACTTTTCCTTATTATGTTCACTTAACCTTGTAGGTTTAATAATACTGAACCCTAGATATTCAATAGTTATGATTTCCCTCTCTCAAGATCTAACCAATTAATCTTAATTAAAATAGATAAGAATTAAATTGTGACCTCTCGATCTATCAAAACTCTTCTTAACTATCCAACTAGATTTGAAGTTATCCTAAGGTTAACTAAAAAGCAATTAAGAACTCTCTTTAATTGCCTGTTAATTTGATATTTATAGGTCTATTATGGTACCAGCTCACACTGTGCAACACAACACAGACAATTCAATTTAACCACTTGATTAAGATTAAAGATAAAACAATAATCATCACAAAGAATATGTCTATTAAGTCAATAATGTAAAGATTAACAAATAATTTTGAATGTTAATCCCTAAAATAAGTTTAGTAGTCCATAACTAAAACTATATATCCTAATTGATTCATCTCTAACATTTAAAAATTATAAGCAAAGAAAAGAAAAGAATGGAAGGTTGAATTCTGAATGTTTTCTCTTGTCCTTAAAATGGAAAAGTCTACAACTTTTGTTCTTTGGGAATTCTCTCTCTCTGATCTCCTCTTTTGTATTTTCCATTCGACTGTTGTGTTTTTCTTTGCCTTTTATACTTTTTGATTCTTCTAGGGATCTTTTGAGGGTTTCCACACTTATTTTGTTTCAAAAATAACCTTAGATCATCAAAAATACAAAAATCTTGCAACATGGAATTTTGTCATTTATCCGATTATGCATTGACTTCCTATGCACTCTCTGTCACAATCGTGAATGTATACATGATCATGATAGGGATCTTTCAACTCTCCAACATGCATCCTGCATGATCGTGCATAGAGCACAATTGTGACTATTTCTTTTATCAATCTTCTTCTTCATTTTTCTTAAAATTTCCTATCTCTACCCATCATCAAAACATATTAAATATCCCTTAAATCATACATTAAGATCTAATTCTTACCCTAATAAAAAATCAAAAACACGCACAAAAACTTGCAAAGACATATATCTAAGTCCTAAATATATGATTAACACCTAAGAAAACACTTTAAACACACTTTACAACCTATAAAACACACCATAATTCACACTTATCAATAGTGCACGTTTTTAAAACTTAATTATAGTATAACAGAGGTGCTGGAACCCCTCCCCGGGCGGGTCCACGGGCAGACGTCCTATGTGACATCTGGACCTGTGGCCCACGGGGGAGGA
>JAOTAY010021714.1:0-10239 GCA_025629805.1 Erythroxylum baracoense | reverse complement strand
TCTCTTCAATAGAAGCCTTAGTCTTCTTATACAACTTAAAAATATCAGCCTTGGTAGTGTTTCTAGTTATGTGTTTGACATCAGAATTAAGGTATGAATGGAGCTTTCTAACACCATCATATTCATCCAATAGAAATGGTAGTTCATGTTGATCAATCATCATTGCCAAAGCTTCCCTATATAGTTGTTGATCCAACTTAGTAGTCCTTAATGACATTTCACCACTTGTTACTGTAGATTGGATAAACATTTGCTTCAAATTAGAATGTGTTTTGTTTAGAACCAAACAATCTTTAACATGACGTCTCAAATTAGTGTCTCCATACCTACTATTTGCGAGATACATTTTGTGACAACCAATACACTTCCCTCTCCTAAAGTCATCATCTTTAGGTTTAGTGTATGTACCTTTTTCTAGGATCTCAAAGTAGTTCCAAACATTAGATCTGTTCTTCCTGCACTTTCCTTTACTGTTGATATTGCTCACTAATGCAGATGTGTTTGGTTGTTTCTATACAAATTAAAAAGAAAACAAAAAAGTTAGAAAAATGAAAATCACACAAAAATTACAAAAGAAATACAAAATTTTTATATAAAAACATAGACAAAATAAAAAAATCACTTTACGCCATCTTATGAAAGCAAACAAAAGAACTAGTACTGGCAAATTTTTCTTTCAAAAAATTAGATGAAACAAATTTTGAACTAAGCAACCATATCCAACCTAGAAAAAACTTGCTCAGAGTATCAATTTTTTTGGTCCGCTTTGAACGTCATCCGGATTGTTGGAATATAGTTTCCATCAGAACTATAATTTTTGCTATAATTTTTGTTAGGCCTAGATCTAACATTAGCATAGGAGAAAAATACAATAATATAATTAGCCAAAAAATATCTGAATCAAAAAATAGAAACTGAAAAAAACAAAGCATAGCAAATACAAAAAAATAAACGATCTAACATTACTATGAGAAATAAGGGGAAAAGTAGGAGAAGAATTTACCACTTCTAAATCGGAAATGTTGATTTCGTTCTCTCTCCCTTCACTACTAGCCATTTTTAGTGTGTTGTCTCTTAAAAATGAAAATTAAAATGGAAAACCTAAGAGGTTGAGAAGAAAACCACAAGAATGAAGAAAAAGAGAGCATGAGCAAAGAGCAAAGTGAAATATAGAGAGGCGAAAACGGCTGATGACTAGCAAGAAAATGTAGATTATGATTTTTATATGCGAAGTCCCAAGTGTAGGGCATGTGCTGAACGAGGAGTAGGGACTGTACTTTGAATTGTAAAAAATAAAAATTGCAAAGCAGTCTTTTTGGTACTCTCCAGTTGCCACAAAGAAAAAAGGGCAAAAAAGAAAAACATGCACTTCAAATCAAAATTACGTACATTTCTTTCTTTGCCAAATTTTGAAACAATGATTTTTTTCCTTTTTTAAATTTGGATCGGACAATTTTAATCGATTTTAAATGTTCGGTACTAGCCAATTTTAAAAATTCAGACATTTTGTTAGATTAGGTGAATCCGGATCCAGATTTGATTTTAATTCGGACAAAAATCAGTCAATTCAGATTAATTTCGGTCAAAAAATTCTAACCCTTATCTGATCTTTTCTGAATTTGATCGGTTTGGAATAAATTTTGCCAGGCCTAGTTATTTATCTCACGATTACATGGATCTCTACTGACAATTCCCTTACTGATTTTAGTTACTACTTTATCAATTTGCTCATCAAAGCTGCAGTAGGCATCCTAATGATTCATCATCATCTTTCGCCAAGAGCCTGTTCATCTTTTGTGGAAACAGATCACCTATTTCATTACTATGTTTCTATCCTATTATGTGAGTAAAATTAAAATAAATATAAAAGGTAAAATTCAAATGAAAGAAAATAAAAACACAGATAAAACAAAATAACATAAAATGATGAGAGTAATAGCATTCAGGCTTTCCTAATATCAAAGTCCTCAGCAACGACACCAAAAAATTGATTGACCTATTTATGAGTTGGTCAATTATGTAATAACCGTAAGTGCACAACGTAGTTTTAGCTAGTATCGGTGAGTATGACTTGATCCCACGAAGACAATGAATACTTATAATTACCATTTCCTTATTATCTAGTCTATGGATTAATTTTAGATTTTTAATAAAAACAAAATAAAAACTAAAAGAATTAAAGAAATAGGAAACAATAATGAATGTAAAGACATTGGGATTCACTTAGAAAGTTAATGTTTTCACAAATTAGTATCTAGGTTTAAATCCCCTTAAATCCTTAACAGATGGATCTTTTATCATACAATTGTTTTTTTGATGTATTAGACCGTGGAGACTCCTATGGTATGCTAATAGTTAACCTTGAGTCTAATAACAAATAATCTTAATGTAACACCTCAACATATACCTTAGAAGTATTATAGCATGTCTAGGGTGTATTAAAAAGTAAACATAATGAATTGAGTGCATCTAAGTATAGTGAGAGACATAATGGTACTTAATGTAAAAGATAAGGGTAAATAGATTATTTGTTCACTTCGACATAGACATACATACTGAGATGTGAAATATGTATAGAAATTTTTGACATGTTTGCTTGGATAAGATCGAATTTAGCTGATTTGGGATGTGTACCTTGTTGAATGGATAGGTTTCACTAAACGTAGTTCTATAATTTGGCCATATCTTGACCTGTATACCATTAAATTGGATGATTTTAATTGAAGACATAGATCTAAAACTTTTATGGAGGGATCAAAAAATTTTTGCGCCTCTAAGATTTTTGAATTTTGGCTTGAAGTTGAGCTATGGCTGCTGTCCCTATTTTCAAACAGCCTATAGTGTTTTGGGTATAACTCTCGAAATAATTAACCAAATTACATGAAATTTATTACATTAGAAAATTAAGACATATGAGAATGAAATAAATTGATAATATTATAGGTCAATATGGGAATTAAAGGAAGGAGAAAGACCAATATGCAATTTTCCTAAAGCCAACTCATGAACCAATAAGATTAAGACATGTGTGTCCAATAGAATTGTAACACATATTCAAATAGAATTGTAACATATGGTCCAACATAATTTTAACACATTTCTTCTATTTGCATATTAAGGAACAAGTAGTGGTATGAATGGAGAGAGCATCTGTCACGACCATGACATTATTTTTGTTTTCGATTTTTTTACCAAATCTTATCTGAATCTTTTTGAATGTGTATGAGATCTTTCAAATAATTCCAAATAAATTAAGTAGGACTTACCAAGTGTGAATTGGGTAATCGAACAATGGAATTTAAGATTGAGCATAATGCATTCCAAAGAAAACTTACTTGTACATAAATGATTGGTATGAATATTTATTGCTCATATATGTATACTATGATTATAAAAGTGTGATTTTGACACCCTCATAATGGTGGTAAGTCATGAATTGCACGTATGAATGAAAATACAGATTTTATGACTTGAAATGTATATCATATGATTTGTTAATGAATTATGAAATTTGCAAATGGTTAAAAAGATGTTATAGTGCCTTCTCTATTATCTTGGTTGTGGATAGATAGGCATGTCTATAGGGCTACAATGTAGATGCTATAGTTTAACACCACTAGTGTCCACAGTTCGATACCTTCAGGTATCCACAGTTTGATACCTTCGGGTATCCACAGTTCGATATCTTTAGATATCCACAACATTCGTTATCCACACCCACAAAAAATGTGCAGGCCTAACATAGAAAGTAAAGTAAACAGATATAAATAAGAAATATAGTATGACAACATAAATAATCGGTATATGGATAAGTATTTGCATTTCTATTGATAATTTGTATCATTGAGTATTGAATATCAATGTTTAAGTTTTGAAGGTGAATTTATGGTATATGAAAAAAATGTTGAAGCATGCTTGCATTATTTATTTGATTAAGTATGTCATCATTGTTTATATTTATATGATGTTCATAAATGTATGTGTTTGGCAGATGACTGCTGTGAGTAGTCATCCAAACTAAGTGTTTCCCCATTAAGCTTTCAAGGATAGCACGGGTGTTAATCTGTGTAGGTCCAAGTCATATAAGTGAGGAAACAAATAAAAAAAGTACTTTTGGAAGGTTTTTTTAGTTAAATATGATTGTACATGTAATGGTTAAAGGAAATTGTATATTTTCTTTTAGATTACGATGTAAATGTAAAAATGTTTTACTACTGTTAAATGATAATGTTAAGCATTGGGGAGTTTTGTAATGTGTATATGTATAACATGGAACCGAAATGCATGTCGTGAATGTATATACAAGAAATTGGTTGACTTATGTGTGGATGGTTGTAGGTTCCGTGTAGGGGATGTTACACTTAAGGTCTCTAACTGAATTACTTAGGTTATATCTTATAGGATTGCGTTACTGATTTATGATTTCATCTATTAGGTTTCATCCTAATCCGGAAGATTTATGTTATCCTATATCTAGGATTGCAATCAACTCCTAATTACAGTAAATCTATTCATACTAGAATTTCTCAATCTCTACCTATGAAATCAGATTATGATATAATATTCTCGCGTAATTAGATCACAATATATCAAACAATCAATTAAATTAATAAAAAAATCAATTCATATAAAAATATTAACATAAGGTTCATCTAACATAAATACTAACGGGACATTTAGTTACGCATGATTGAATACAAAATCAAACATATATAAACAGAAATATGAATCGAAAACAATGAGGTCATAATTCTATATCTCTTTGATTGTCTTCTATAGAATGTTCTTGCAATTTAGAGGCTTAATCTTGTATTTCAATGGAACTTTCAATGATTTCTTTGTATTTTCCACTTCTCTCCACCAAAGTCGCATTTAGAGAATGAGTTCCACATCTGGAATCGTCTCCAAAAGTCTACCTTTCGACTCTATATTGACTGCCTCTCTTTCAACTCCTAAAACGTCTCTTTATAATGAAATTTAGGGTTTTGGAGAGATGCATGGTCTCTTGCATGACCTTTCATTAGATCTTACATAACCAAAATTATCTGAATATCAAGAAAGTGCACGACCTTGAAAAAGTGCACGGGCAGGTGCACGATTGTGCATTCCTTCAGGTTTGTTGATTCTTTATTTTGTGTTGTATTTCATCTGAATTCTTCTCTTTCAAGTCTATGAAGGCAATTATCATCTGTATACACAATTGGAGTGAATTAAGTACCAAATATATAATAAAAGTATAAAATATCAAGCAAAATATATCAAATATGGGTAGTAAAATATAGTCAAATATCCATCTATAAATTTTAATAAATTAAAAGAGTAAAACTTTAAACATTAAGAAGTGATTTTGAAATTTTAAAGATGAAGGAATCCAAATCAATTTTAGATTATTGTATAAAAGTGAAGTTAGTTACAAATTAATTAAAGAGATATAAGACATGATGAAAGATATTCATGTAGTGGAGAAAATTTTCTTCATTTTTTAACTCACAAATTTAATTACTAGTATTTGTCATTAAAGGTTTAGAGGATCTAAACTCTATAACATTGAATAATTAGAGGGATCTTCATAAGCCCCTAAAGAAAAGTGAAGAGTAACAGGAGCAAATACTTCTTCCTAATCCTTACCATGCTTTTGTTTATACCCCTTTTCTACTAGTCTCGCTTTATGCCTTTCAGTTTCTCCTTTCACATTTTTCTTTAGCTTATAAATCCATTTAACTCCAATTAATTGATGACCACTTGGTAGTGTGGCAAACTCCCAAGTATCGTTTTTATCAATGGATTGAATTTCTTCCTCCAAAGCTTGCACCTATTTCTTGTCTTTAATAGCCTTTTCAAAACTTAAAGATTCATCATGTGCAAATAGAGCAAAAAGATTTTCACCCTCAATTCTTTCGGTAGCATCATAGAATCTCTTATGTTTTGAAACCTTTAAGGTTGTTAGCTTGAACTTGTTGATAAAGGTATGGAAGGAGCTGAACTATCACCTTCAGTTTCTTAGTCCTCATTCTTATCTTCTCTTAAATATGGAAATGTTTCTTCTTCTTAAACACTCCAATCCTATGAAACATCTTCCTCAAACAGCACATCTCTACTAATCAAAACTTTTTTATAAATGGGATCAAAACATTTATACCCTTTTGAGTTCTCAGCATAGCCAATAAACACCATCTTCTTGCTCTTATCATTAAGTTTTGTCCTTTCTTGTTAGGATACATGAACATAACCAACAGATCCGAAAACTCTTAAGTGCCTCATACTTGGCTTCCATCCACTCTATGCTTCTTAAGGGGTTATTGTCTCTACCACTCCTCATAGTTGATTGATTCAAAAGATAAATTGCATATGCAATTGCCTTAGTCTAAAACTCCTTAGACATATTCTTAGTTTTTACAATTGTCCTCACCATGTTAAGAATTGTCCTATTCTTCCTCTCTATAACCCCATTCCTCACAAAAAACCTTGAATTCATTAAAAGTGAACTCTCCACCTCTATTGATTCTTAGAGCTTTAATTTTTCTGTCCACTTTCCTTTTCAATAAGAAGCTTTATTTTTTAAAATGTCTAAAAACCTTCACTCTTATTATTCAAAAAATAAACCCATATCTTCATTATATAATCATCAATGAAGAGTAAAAACTATGAGCACTTATCGAAAGATTATGGCTTGATAGGCCATACACATCCGAATGCAAAAGTTATACAGGTTTGAATGCTTACAAATATGACAGCTTTAGAAAGCTCTTTCTTGCATGTTTTCCAAATAGATAGGTCTTACAAAATTGATTCGAGTGGTTGATTTTAGGAACTCCTTTCACCATATTTTTTGCTTTTAGCATTTTCAACCCCTCAAAGTTGAGGTGCTCGAATCTCATATGTCAAATCTATGAAGGATACTTGACATAAGCTTATAAACACTTCGCGTCTGCCATTTTCACATTTAACATGAACATTTCATTCTTTGTCATGACAACTGTACCAAGTCTATCATCTTCATTTCAAAGCCACAAATAATTGTTTTCCATTTTCACTTTGTGCCCACTCTCTAAAAGTTGGTTAATGTTCAAAATATTGCACTTCATTTTTGGGATGTATAAGACATTGTGGAGAAGTTTATGGTGTTCATCTTTTGTGGCCAAAATCACTGAGCCTTTTCCCTTAATCTTTACCATTGTATCATCTCCAAAATGAACATTCCCAGTCACTTTTGTATCTAATAAAGCAAACAAATGCATGAAGAGGGAGGGGGGGTGAATAGTGTGTGACTAAATTTTTTTTTGCAAGTTCCTTTTAATTAGTATAAAAAAATCCTAGTTAAGAATAAAAAATTGTAGTTGTCTGTCAGATAATAAAGTTTTTTAAGCTACAGGAGCCTATTAGGCAGTAGGAGCCTTTTATGGGATAGGACCCTACTTAAACAAAAAGAGCCTACTAAATGATTAATCATGTTAAAGTAATTTAAAAACAAAAGGCACCTGTTAAAATTGAAAGGAACCGTCAGCAAGTTGAAATCAGAAGGGACCTATTATAAAAGTGGAGGAGCCTCTTGCTGAAATGAACACACACACAAAATATAATGCAGAAATATAAAAGATAAGGAGAGAGAGAGAGAGAGAAGAATGACACAGTCAATTTATACTGATTCAATTTACAACCCAAGCCTACGTTCAGTCCCTAAGTAATCCAACTTGGGTATTTCACCATAAAATCAAGTAGTAATTTGACGAGCCTCTCCAAGCTCATAAGTTAATATTTTTCAAGGTTCTTTAACCTTCTACACTAATAGTATTTCACTAGCCTCTACAAGCTCTCAAATAAAAATGATGTTTGTTTGATATAAGCTTCAGTAATATCTCTCAATAGAATTTCACTTTCTATCGCACAAGAGAATTGTTACAAAGATATCATTTTTAAGAGTGTATATGCTTTTGATGAGTTTTCATAATATAGGTTCGCAAGCTTCTCTATTGTTTAGTTATTGTTTATAGTTGCATTAGCTCTTCCTTAAATAGTCAATTTCTTCAACTAGTCATTGTTTCACTTGCAAGTCAACTGGATGGATTTAAATCTGAATAACTTTGATGTCATCTTTTCCAAAAATTCCAGTAATCACAGGGCTAATATACGTCCTTCATAATTAGTAGGATCCTTTCTAATAAACCATTTCTAACAAGTTAAGTTCATAATGAAGGCTTCTGTAAGAAAGAAAATATTTTTTTATGATTTTATTTCCTTTTACGAATAATACCGTTAATTATACAAGGAAATAAATCCAATTTGAATTTTTAAATATTATACAATTATCATCAAAATTGTTAATCATAAACCTTGAGCTAGCAATCTCCCTCTTTTTGACGATGACAAGAAATAATAGATATACATTTAAAAATTCAAAGAAATAATAGATGATTTTGAAAGATACCTGCGACTTTTATATGTTCAGACATAATTAGAAGGATCTTGTCTCTTAAGAAAGGAACATATTGTTTATATACCACATATTTTCACAAGTTTAACAGCATAATCAATCACATCAAAAAATATATCTACATAACTCTCCCTTTTTTTCTTTATAGAAAATAATAAAGTATAGGGAGGAAGTGAGATAAAAAGAATGAAATATGAGGAAAAGAGTAAATACTGTGATCGTGGTTTTTTGATGTGCGTAAGTTTTAATTGATTAACCTCAATATTTTGTAGGTGCACGGGTTGTTTGCGTAGTACCTAAGATGTCGATCCCACAAGGAGGGATAATCTAATCCTAAAATGTAAGGCTAAAATAAATAATAGAAATTTAAATGTAACAAAATTAAAACAAAAATGCAACTCAATCAAGCAAATCAATTAAAAAATCAATCACGAAAATATTAACAAATTAGCAGTTGCAACACACACTTAAGTATCGACTTAAGGAACTACCAATTGAGAGAAAGGAAATTTTACTAATCTTTAATGCTAACGTAATCGATTATGAATTACTAGATTATTGGTTCTAGACAATCCTAGGGTTGATTACTCTCTCTCGAGTTATAACCATTAACCCTAATTTATAAACCTTAATCAAATTATGGAAGTTATAATTTCTCAATTAACAACCTATCCAAAACCCTCATTAGATCTGAACTTGTCTAATAAACTATCGAAAACTATTGCAAGATCTCTCTTCGCACAATTTACCAATTTGATTTAATTCTCATTCTATTAAATCTCTATCTCTCGTTAGCCCAATTTAATTATTTTTCACTCGATTCACCCTCTCAGTTTATCACCGATATGCAATTGCAGAAATTAAATCACAATAAATCCAGAAAAACACAAATAATCAAATTTCATTAATTCAAAGGTAAAACCCCAAAGGTGAGCTTATAAACAATATCAACATCTAAAAATCCTATCATCAACTATTATTCCAATTCTATAAAATAATAAAATTGAAAATAACAGGAAATACGAATTTGAATGGATGACGGGAGGTAGCAACATCGGGAGATTCCAAATCTGGGAAGTACGTCGAGTTGGCTTCTTGTCCACTTCTCTCTTCCTTCTTCTCTTCCTCTATCTCTCGACAATTCTCTCTAGTGTTTCTTTGAAAAGTGGTTGGTGCAAAAACTCTCTCCTCTTCTTTGTCTGATTCTTTAAATACCTTTTTATTGTTGGACCCTATTTCCGGAGCCCAACTATCATATTGGACCCCGTCCTCAGAGCCCAACTATCCGGAATATCAAAGACATGAATGTATTATCCTATAAGGTTGTTTCAATAGGATCTCTCTAGCTAAAACCCATTCCGGCAATGGAATCACAAATTGACTTCTTCAGAACAATTGTAGCTCCATGTCTCTAGTTCATTATGAAACGATTAGCATAACTTTTGATAGAGATGTCAAATTTGGACCATTCAAGTACGGTTTCGAAGAGAACTTCGATTTCTACAACTTCTGTGAAGACTTGAAGAGAGATTTTTCCATTTAGGGGGTCAAAATTTGCACATTTTTAAAACTGTCCCGAGAAGGTCTGCCTAACTGACATAATGTCCCTCCAAAGGGACATAAACTGAGCTGGGACACAAACAAACCCGAGAAGGTCCGTTTAACAGATATAATGTCCCTCTAAAGGGACATTGGCGATGCTGGGGGTTCTCATAGACTCGAGAAGGTCTATTTAACGGACCTAAAGTCTGTCTAACGGACATAGGGGTTACCCAAACCCCTCCAAAGCCTCTCCAAAGCTTCCTACA
>JAOTAY010021713.1:0-10240 GCA_025629805.1 Erythroxylum baracoense | reverse complement strand
AACTCAAAATCATAATGTAGAGAGAGATGAGACAAAATTTACCTAAACTTTTCTTTAGTGATATCTTAAAATCCTTTGAGAATTTCTCAAATCTAATGATAGATTTGAGTTCCTTGAACTCAAATGACCTTAGAACACCTTGGTTTGGGTTGAAGAATAAAGAACTTGGTGAAATTTGGTCCTGGCCGAATGTTTCCCTCTCCTCCTCCTCTTTTGTCCTTTCTTCTCTTCTCTTTTCATTAAAAGAAAGTGTTTTAAGGCCAAATAATGGGGTGCACGGCTATAAGATGAAGAAGGGTCTAGAATTTGACTCTTCTTTGACCAAACATGGTGAAATTACCTTTTTGCCCTTAGCTTATGTGAAATTACCATTATACCCTTCAAACCTTTCCTAAATTTGCAATTAAGCCCAAAATTTGAGAATGACCAAAAATTTTATTTTCATTTTGATCTTTGGACTTTTGCAAATTATAAGTAAGCCCCTTAAATTTATAAAATTATATATTGGTCCTCCAAAAATTAAAAATTTACATTTAAGTCCCTTAACTTTTAACAATTTGCAAATAAGCCCTTATGTATGTCAACTTTTCCAATTAAGCTTTCTAAGTGTCTAATAAGTCTATAAATCATGTCTAATCACCTCTAACAATTGACAATGCTACTAAGGAACTATTTTAATTTCCTTGCATTATTTTATAGTTTATTACCAATCTCTTGTCTTCTATGACTCATTCTTCTCAGATAGGTAAGTTGCAATACAATTTAGAGATTGAGAAGGAAACATGTCATTTAAGGAAAGAGAATATGGAACGAAAAACTCATTCTTCTCTAAAAGAGAATGTAAAGATAGCTTCACCAAATTTAAATTAGGAGCCCTTATGCGTAAGATTTCCAAAGTTAAGGTAGATTTTGAATTGAAATCTGGTTTAACTCATTTATTCCCTATCTTTTGTGGTCTTGCAGGTGAAAATTTATATAAACACTTGAAAGAATTCTATATTGTTTATTCTGGAATAAAGCCACAAGGAGTGATAGAAGTGTAAATTAATCACAAGGCCTTTATGTTCTTATTGGAAAATAAGGAAAAGGATCGACTTTATTATCTTCCCTTTAGCTTAGTGATAACATGGAATGAAATCTTCTTCTAAAAATATAGAACATATCTATTTTCAATGCCAATTTAGTCAATATGCTTAAAAACTTATATTTCATCTTTTCTCATTTTAATACTCCCCCTCATTCTTGGCCTGAGATTATCAAATGGTGTAGTAAGCTCCATTTGATATACGAAAGAGATTTATGGATTTTCAAAATGGCTTTCACCTACCTTGTTGTTGCCATATAGGAAGAACAAAACAACATAATTTTTGGAAACACTATTACATCTAAAGAGATTACCTTTCAAGCATTATTTAATAGAATTAGAAATTACATCTTAGCTTACAAAGACAATCTTAGCTTCAAAAATCAATACGAAATGACCTAGAGAATTAACTAGATCCTTTGCTATTTTACCAGTATTTTTTATCATGTTACTATATTGATAATCTAGTTTGTATATATTTTTTTTGAACGAAATTATTGTACACTTATTTCTTCTTATTAATACAATTTTTATTTTAAAAACATAGAATGAAATAAAAGATTGTTCTTAGAGAATTTCTTTCCAACATCACAAGATGCCAATATAAAAAAGGAAATATATAGGATAAGACAATTAATTGGAAAAATATTATATAAATATTGGGAAAGGTTTAAGAAATTAAATGCTAGTTGCATGCATAGATTCCTAAGTAACTTTTTGTCCAGTAATTTTATAAAGGGTTATTTCCAATAGATAAAAAGTATGTTAGGTACAGTAAATGGAGGAGCCTTGTTAAACAAAACATTAGAAGCTACAAAGCAATTGATTTCAAGTATGGCTAAACATTCTCCACAATTCAGGACAAGGATGGATGGAGTTATTAAGCTAGTGAATGAGATAAGTACTACTAACCTTGAGGATAAAATTTTAGATTTAACTACTCTAGTTTGTTAAATGGATACAAATATTTGTATGGAATATGAGATAAGTACTACTAACCTTGAGGATAAAATTTTAGATTTAACTACTCTAGTTTGTTAAATGGATATAAATCTATGTATGGAATATGCTCACTATTTAGGCATCCTATGAATATGTTCCCTACATTACAACAAGAATCCATTTAAGAAACTAATACAATAGGGGGATTTCTTGGTTAAACTCAAAAAAATTTTGAATTTTAAATGTGGAAATCAAGGAGTGCAACAAAAATACCAACTTTAAAATTTTAATAGACAATCTTAAGCACTTACATATGCTTAATATCAACCCTTAAATTTAGGTATATCTTTGGATAAAATTATTAAGGCCCTTCCTAATAATACTTAACAAGGATAAGCCTTCAAAATTATGAAATTAGACCACACAATTAGCCACCTCTACTAGTAAATTGAAATTGCAAGCATAAAAAATTACCTTCACAAACAATGGTGAATCCTAAAAAGAATGTAAGTGTAATAACATTGAGAAGTGGGAAGGAAATTCAATCTAACTTTTATTTACCATAAAGGTAAAAAGGCATGAAGAAGAAGAGAAGAGTGATGAATCTCCACCTCAAGTTGCAACAAAGGTAAAATCTAATTTTTCTTTGCCTATACCATCTAATGCATGTGTACCTCCTTTTCTTGCAGGTTGGCTAAATCAAAAGAAGAGGAATATGGAAAAGATCTTAAAGACCTTTATAAAGGTGGAAATCAATATACCTCTACTCGAAGTGATCAAGTAGGTTCTAAAAACAAATACAAGGAAGTTGAAGGATAAAAAGAGAAAAGTTTTGGATAATAATGTATTAGCTATGATAAATAAGAAATTAACATAAAAATGTAAAGATTCATATATGTTTACACTTCCTTATGTCATTATGATAAGGAAGTTAAGCGTGCCATGCTAGACTTAGGTACATCTATTAATGTCATGTTATACCCAATTTAATAAGCTTCATAAATTCTTTGCAAGAAATTACTGTGATTTCTTAGCTAGTTGACTATTTTTATATGCATCCTATTAGTGTTATAGAGGATGTTTTGGTTCAGGATAATAGTATGGTATTTCGATTGGATTTTTATATATTGAAAATAAGTGGAGATAGTGTATAGCATTTAGCTTCAATTTTGTTGGGAAGGCCTTTTATGAAGCCGATTAAAACAAAAATTTATATAAATGAGGGTATTTTTTCTATGGAGTTTGATGGAGAGATAGTGAAATTTAATATTTTTGAAGCAATGAAGTACTCTAGTGACTGTTACTCCGTTTATCAAATGGATATTATTGACTCAATTATTTAAGATATTTTTGAAGAAGAAAGCAATGATAATGAGTAAGAGTTTAATGTTAAATTAGAAGTGAATGAGTAAGTTGATGAAACGTACAAAGTTGCATAATCATTTCTATTTTTAATGCTCTGAAGGATAGAATTGGAAGTCTTACCTATTCACATAAAATATATCTATTTGTGTAAGGGAAAGTAACTACCTACAATCATCTAAAAAAGGATGATTGAAGAGTAAGAACAAAAGCTAGTAGCACTTCTAAAGGAGTATAAAATTGCAATTAGTTGGATTATAGCTGATATAGAATGCATAAGTCTAATGATTTTCATGCATATGATTCTTTTAGAATAAAATGTTAAGTCAATAAGGGAACCATAAAGGTGACTCAATCTTATAATGAAAAAGGTAGTAATGAAAGAGATTCTAAAGCTTTTAGATATAGGTATAATCTATTCGATAATCAAATAGTGAGTAGGTGAGTACAACTTATATTGTGCTAAAGAAATCTAGGCTAGTAGTGATAATAAACAAAAACAATGAGTTATTGTTATTGAGGGTACAAAAATGGGTGGTGAATGTTCATATCTTCCAAGAGGATTAATTTGGTTACTATATAAGATAATTTCCCATTACCCTTTATAGATGAAATGTTAGAAAGACTTGTTAGTAAATCATTTTGTTTAACTTTTTAAATGGCTTTTAAAGGTACAACAGATAACAATTGCTCAAGAAGGTGAAGAAAAGACTACCTTTACATTCCCTTCTAGAACATATATTTTTAAGTGAATGCCCTTTGTTTTTTGTAATGCTCCAGGTACATTTCAAAGGTATATGATGAGTTTTATTAATAATTGCATTGAAGTATTCATGGATGATTTCACTATTTATGGAGATTAATTTGATGATTATGTAAATCATTTATATAAGGTTATCAAATGAAGCATTGAAACAAATTTGGTGTTGAACTATAGAGAATGTCATTTTATAGATAATCAAGGCATTGTTTTGGGACATATGATTTGGAGCATAGAAGTTGATAAAGCAAGGTTGATTTAATTATTGAACTTGCCTTACCTTATAAATGTTAGGGAAGTTTGATCTTTTCTTAGATATATAGGATTTTATTATGGGTTTATTAAGACTTTTTAAAGATTGATACAATATTTTCAAAGTTTCTATAAAAGATATTCCATTTGAATTTTGGAAAGAATGTTAAAATGCTATTAACAAACTCAAGGCATTGTTAATAAGTATGGCTACTATTCAACCACCAAATTGGAATTTATCAATAAGATTATGTATGATGCTAGCAATTATATAATGGTAGTTGTTTTATGCCAAAGGATTGGAAAGCAAAATCATGCCATCTATTATGCCTCAAAGATATTAGATGCTGCATAATGCAATTACTATATAACTTATAAGGGGCATTTAACAATTGTTTTTGCTTTAAAGACCATGTAATATTGAAGTAACTTTTGGTAAAAAAAGAGTTCAAATCAACGTTTAGACGATGGATTTGGATACTTTAAGAATTTGATTTGGTAATAAAAGATTAAAAAAGGAGGAGGAAATTTAGTGGTATACCATCAGAGTAGGTTTGTAAGGGATGAAGATATTTTATTTTTGAAACTTTTCCTAATGACCAATTATTCTAAAAGAATGTTACAATTCCCCGATATATATAACTTGTTAATTATTTAGTTACTAGAAGTATACCTAAATATATTAATAAGTATAGGAAGGAAAAGACAAGGAATTAGGAAAAATATTATGTTTGGGATGAACCGTAATTGTGGAATTTTTTCTTTGATAAATTTATTTGAAGTATGTTCCAAAGAGTGAATACCATTTTTTTTTAACTTTTTGTCACAATCATATATACGGAGGACACTTTAGTCCTAAACATTCTGTTAGAAATGTTTTCGATAGCGGTTTGTATTATGAAACTTTGTTTAGAGATGATCACTTATTTTTAGAAAAGTTGTGATAGATGCCAAAAGACAGGTTCTTATAATTGAGATATTTAATATATGGGACATTAATTTTATGGGCCCTTTTCCTTCATCTCGTGGTTTTTCTTACATAATGTTGGTGATTGATTATGTCTCAAAGTGGGTGGAAGCAAAAGCCACCAAGATTTATAATTTTGTAATTGTTGTAGGTATTATAAAGTCTTAACATTTTCATTTCATCCAAAGTTCCAAAAGCTATTATTAGTTATCAAGTAAGACATTTTCACAATAGAGTAGTGTTAACCTTGTTTAAAAAGTATAGAGTGCATCATTGAGTAGCCACCATATGTCATCCACAAATGAATGAACAAATATAAGTATCGAATAGATAAGTAAAATCCCTTTTGGAGAAGACAACAAATCTAAAAAGAAGCGATTCAAGCTTACATTTAGACGATGCTCTTTAGACTTACTATATAGCCTATAAAACACCAATATGAATGTCACATTATTGATTGGTTTTTAGTAAAGACTAAAATTTACCTGTGGAGATTAAACATAAAGTTTACTAGGTAGTGTAGTGTTACAGTATAGAATTGAGCATAGCTGAGAAGGCAAGAAAATCACAATTTTAAGAATTTAAGGAACTAAGGATGGATGCTTATGAGAATTCAAGAATTTGTGAAGAGAAAACCAAAATGTTCCATAATAATATAATTTTAAGAAAGCAATTTGAGATTGGAAAGAAGATGTTGTTATATAATTCTCAATTAAAGCTCATGTCAGAGAAGTTCTTGATGGATTGGTCATTTCATTATTACTAATGTATTTCCTTATAGTGAACTATACGTAGTAAAACATTTACAATCTATCTTTACACAAAATATTTTCAAAACATGTTCATAATTATACAATACATGTAAAACAAATGCATAAGCAAAATTGCCTACACAGCTGCACTTGATGAAGGTAGCTATTTAAATGGTGGAATCCTAGCTACTGAAATCCCTGAGCATGCACCTGGGAGGTTAAAATTTAAAAAGAGAACAGAAAATAAAGGGTAAGCTAAATGAGCTCAGTGAGTGTTATGGTTTCCATTCAAACATTTATACAAACATTAACCTCTATGAAGAACAAAGATAATTTCCTTTTCTTTTAATGCAATAATCAATGTTCTGACATAACAAATTCATATAATCAATGCACATGTAAAACACAATCAAGTTCCTCTTTTCTTATAAGGTAAACTGAGATGGCAATCGATAGTTTCGTGAACTTTCTCTTTTAAAATTTTCCTTGTCATTTGATACCGTTAGGTGTAAGGCCACGGAGCTGGTTCTGCATCAGTTACCTGTGCCTAGCTAACCTTTAGTAACAAAGCTGGTTCTGCATCACTTACTCGCAGTAGGTTAACCACTACGTACCGATTGTTATGGAGTTGGTTCTGCATCGCTTACCCATAGTGGTGCTGACACTACATACAAATCTGTGGTTACGGAGCTGTTTCTGCATCGTTTAGCTATAACAGTGTTAGCACAATATATACTCCATACATGTAGAGGGCTACTCACAAGATATACTAACAGACACGACACCACCCATCGTTAGTGACAGACACTCCCCACAGACTCTACCATGCACATTAGGAGGTACTCTAATCGGTATAATCATTTGTATAATGAGACCTAACGACGTATCATAGGCTAAACAACAATTAATATAGAGGTGTACTACTTTTCTATACCAATTCAGTTCATGTTCAAATTCCATTATCGTGCTAATTTGCTGCATATGCAATTTCAATTTGGTGCCATGTTAAAGCATATATATAAATATCATAAAAATTAGCTTTCAAATTCAAGTAGCAACACCAATGAACTTATTCATAAACGTACTTTTCATGATAAAATAGAAACCATTTTTATTTTATAAAATCAGTTTAAAGATACACTCACAGTTTTGCACACTTATCGCCAAACACATTTACGCATTCGGTGACTCTTCTTTACCTACACAAAACGCATTTTTCTTAGGCATTTATTTCCAAATTAGGAAATAAGGCATTAAAACTATATATTTGGTTTAACTGAATTTGAGATTTGTATTTTATCGTATAACACGTATGCTAATCATATTTCTACTTACTTCGGTAAGCTAACCTATTGGTCACCGTTTCCAAATCTAACTTCAAAATTCACTTAAGTACTATATTTTATCCATTCTAACTTACCAATTCCTTCAAAACACAATCTCACCCAATTTAATTCACTATATCATAATCATGCATGATGAGTCACAGTTATGAACCATGTCCATAATCCATACCTCCACTTGTTCCTTAATTTTCACATAGTAAATGTTCAAATTAGGTTTTTAGGTCTTCTAGACATTTATTCCCCTACGTCTCTAGTTTTTACATCATTAAAATCATTCCATTTTTACATATAAATCATGAAAAAGTACCAAATATCACAAGCTGTTTCAACACAGGGGCAGTATCAGATTACCACATTCGATCTCACATTTCATTAACATTAATCCCGAATTAGGTCTAGGTCTCTTCTAGAGATTTTTATTAATATGTCTTATGTTTCAGATCCAATTAGCATCACTCAATTTAGAGGTCTATAGGCTGAGTTATGGCTAAAATATTGGAACTTGTTTAAGTTAACCTAAGACAGAATCCCATTACACTTTCCTCTCTTGTCATATTTAACTAATTCTATACAAATAAAAATCAAAGTAATACCAAGACAACAATGATCTTAAAAACATCCATCTCACTCAATAAAACCTATAAAAATTAGAAATTTAAGTTAGGAAACTTACCACTTTTTCCTCCTAATATATTAGGAAATTGGTGAACATCAATCCTAGGTCAAGATTTCTTCAATTTCTACTCCAAATCCACCAAAAATTGCACCTCTCTTCTTCCTCTTATCCTAGGACGAATTCACCATCTTTCTCTCTTATTTTCTCTCTTTCTTTTTGGTTCTCACAAATCCTCCTTTCAAATGAACCAATTTTTGTCTCCTTTTGCCTTTTTATACTACTTTAATGCTTTACACATGTCATTTTCTTATTAACATCTTAAATGACTCATCATCATCTAATTTAATGTTTCTTAAACCATATGGAGTCTTGTAATTGGTCAATAAATCTGATAATTTAAAATTTATTAATTAACTCCATTTATGTAAAAAGACCAATTCGCCCTTTCATGGATTACTACACCTATAAACCAGATTAAACCTGAAAATATTCCACAGCCATCTCACCACCAAATTGACCATGGGATAATTTAATTAGGATCAATAATTAGTAATTATATTCCTAAAAAATTTTGAATAGGTTTAAAATCATTAAAACCCATTATTTTCCAAAAAGAGCATTTTTGTCCTAAAGTTATAAAATTTCCGAAATTTATCAGATTGGACTTGTTTTCGATTTGTTTCAATGTCGTTTGACTCTAATACCTTTTCTGGGTATTTTCACTTTTTTTTAGGATGGGTCCTCAAAATCCCTATTCAAGTGGAAATATTGTTTACCCGGGTTCACTATTCATCTGGAAATGCTATTCTCCCATAATAAAATATATAAATCGATAGAAGGGAAAGTTTGGGGTTTTACAGTAGTGGAGATAAAGAGTTTAACTATTGGAAAGATCTTTAAAGTGAATGGATATAGATTGAAACCATTTCATAATGATATGGCGATATCAAGTTTGATATTAAATTGGAACTTCCTTGATATTTAGAAGAATGAGAAGAAATTTGTTCACCATAACATCATTAACCAATTTTGCTTAAAGGGGGCAAACTAAACATGATAATTTTTTTTGTTTTTGTTTTATTTATTTATAGGTTTCATTTGCTTATTTTTGTATAGTTATTTATTTGATTTAAGTGAAAATTTTGGTCTATTGGGCAGACTATTAAAGTTAATAAGGTGCGATCACACCTTATGCAACTCAACTTTTAAGATAACATCTATTAAGTTCCAAATTTCTAAAGTTCATAAGGTGAGATTATGCCTTATGTAAATTAGGTTTAGGAGAACAATCCTTTAAAATCTAGAAGGCTAAAATGAATAAAGCAAGATCAAACCTTATAAAACATAACTTTCTGATACTAGATCCTTTAAGTTCCGTACTACTAAAATGAACAAAGTAAAATCATGCCTCATAGATATTAGTGGACTAGTTTTTGGGAACTAATAGCATTTAAAAAAAGTAAAAAAATTTGCATTTTTTATATTTTATTCATTAGGAATTTTTATATTTCATTTTAATTAAAACAAAAAACACAAAAAGCCCTAAAATTTTTGTTCTCTTCTTTTTGGAAACTCATACTAGCCATCATCTACTCTTATTTGTTGCCTCCTAGTCGTGACCTCTTCTTAACCATCAACTTTTAAGTTGTCAATTCTCAAGTTGATTCTTGAACATGTCATTCAATCTTTAAAATTTATAAGCCCTCAAATACTGTAAGCGCATAGGTCGCGTCTATAGTATAAGAGGTGTCGATCACACGAGAATAGGGCAAATCTAATTCTATGTTATCTAAGGCTAAGGAAATTGAAATAACAGAAATAAAGTTTCACAAGACAAGTAAATTAAAGAAATTGATTGACAAGAGTAGTAATTTAGAAATTAACACAAAAAGAAATCAAATTTTTAGCAATGCAGAAACAAAATGGAAATCAAGCAAAAGAAATTAACTAAGTTATGGGAGAGGAGATTTTACCTATCATTAGTGCTAACCTAGTCGATTATGTCTTAATGGGGTGTCGGTTCTAGACGATCCTATGGTTGATTACTCTCTCTCTTGTTATAACCATTAAACCCTAATTTATATTGTAACATCCCCTCACCTATGGGAAGGGTAAAATAGTAAATTGGAACGGGTTAGGAGAGATTAAAATTTTATTGC
>JAOTAY010021712.1:0-10243 GCA_025629805.1 Erythroxylum baracoense | reverse complement strand
GCATGAGGTGTGGTAATTTACCACACCTGGACCCGTTCTCTGGTCCGACCCGTTCTCTGGAAACGGGATGTTACATATTGAATCATAATTTTAAATCTCCCTTATTGTTCTCTATTGCGTATTTTGAAAATCTGGATGTCCGATCTTGTGTTTTGATGGATCTCTAGACAAAAATTCTGCATCTTCCGCTTTGTAAGCTCCAAATCACCTCTAGAATCACCTATGAATCTCTCAGGCTGATATAAGCCACTCTTCTCTTCTAATTATCACTAAAACGTCCAATTTATATAAAAATCTAGGTTTTTTAATTATGCACTTTCATGTGCACAGTTATGCATAGGAACGTGAATAATCAGAGTCTGTCGGTTATCATGAAACTACATGGCAATACAAAGGCACACAACCATGCATTTCTTCCAAATTGTTGTCTTTCCTATTTCATCCATGTTTTCGTTCGATTTCTTCTCCTTTAAGTCCATGCAAGCAATTATAACCTATCAGTTAACCATCTATCGAATATCCCTATACTTAAGTTTTTGCTCGTCCTCAAGCAAACCATAATCAAACTTATAAAATTACAAAATCAATCCATTGTCAATTTTAAGTTGTCCATTTATACGATACATTGTCATATCCTATTGAATTAAATTAACGTGCAATTAGAATCAAGTTATCATAAAATTAACTTCCAAGGTAATATTAATAATAATCACATCAACAATCACATTGAAATCAAAAGCATATCTCTTTACACCCTCTCCAAAATTTCACTCAATGCACTCAAATGTTTAGGGTAAAAAGTGTCAAAACTCTCAATCAATGCATAGCAAATTTCTTACCATAGGCTTGCAATAATATCACATCTCACATCTCCACTTCTTATGTATAAACTAGAAACAAAAATCAAAGGGTGTTTGTGTAGATTGTAAAAGGGCTTAGGAATAGTATGAATGGGATAATAAAAGGAGCTAAATGAAGGAAATTTACTCAAAGAAACATTATAAGGCATAGTTACAAAACACGTAGGCCCTTTCATCACAAATCTATCAGTATCACTTATTTATTTTTATTTTTACCTTTTATCTTTTCAAAATATTCCAATTCGTACCACAATTCAACAAGTATTGGACCTTTCATAAATTTCAAGTCTTAACAAGTAAATAATGTAAATAACCTTCAAGGTTCATAATAATAATAGGTCATCAAAGAAAAATAGGATA
This sequence comes from Erythroxylum baracoense, assembly GCA_025629805.1. Lineage (NCBI taxonomy): Eukaryota > Viridiplantae > Streptophyta > Magnoliopsida > Malpighiales > Erythroxylaceae > Erythroxylum > Erythroxylum baracoense. The sequence continues at coordinate 9,023 of JAOTAY010021712.1, read as the reverse complement.
ATATGTGGGTAAAATCAATAAAAAAGATAAAGCTCAACTTGGTTATTCTTAAAGGTCAATTTTTGGGTATGGTGATTTTCAACAAAAATTAGGCTTAAACAAGTTGACTAATCTAAGTGCCTTCATCATGTCAATGGTTCTAATTTTCATAACTATGGTCTTAATATGCATAATAAAGCAAGCTTTAGAATTATCCTGCTATGCAATGATAACACATACAAAAGAAAGAAAAGAGCTTTAAAAATTTTGAAAATTTGCTCTTTAGGCTCAAAAACTCACAAAAAGATTAGGTATATATGTATGTAAATAGTATGCAAATTTCATCCAACTTGAAAATTTCAATGACTATAAAAAATATGAATTAAAAAATTAATTTCATTCTAGCCATCAACCTATTGCGCACCAATTCAAATCAATATTCAACAACAACAAATAGTATTCATGGACAGATCTCAATTAATTTAGGACATTAGTTAATAAAATTTATAATTAGAATTATAATAAACTTGAAGAATTCAGTTAGAAGTTTAGTCAACCTATCCCAACACTTAAAATTGGACATTGTCTTTAATGTTCATTATATAATTAAATATGCAAGTGAGAGGTTTCTTGGTACTTTCCTGATTGACGTGATTACTTGAATTGATCCATCTGATGTTAACTTAACCATACAAAACTTAAAAAAATAAAGCATAAAAAGAAATAAAGGAAATAGAGAAAATAACATAATTGAAAACAATAAACAATAAAGATGAAATAAAAATAGGAAAGTGATATAATAAAAAGAAGTCCTTAATCTTAGACTACCTTCCAAGGAGCACTTGGTTAACATCTTTAGCTCGACGTATCTTCTTTCGCTTATGGTGGTTCAAACAATTCAAGTGAATGTAATGTAACTATAGGTTTCATAACCTATAGGTAAGTCATCTGACTATGCTTTCGATAACCCTTCTTCCTCGTCTTCTTTTTTTTATCATTCTTTCAAATTTGTGGCTTTTCGGGTGGATCCTTGCCAGTGAAATCCTGTAAAGCTTCTTCACAAATTTTCTCTATCTCGATAATGTCCATAATTTTGAAAGTATTTTCCTTCACTTCAGAAATTCTGAATGTAACCCTTTTGTTTCCCACTCTCAGAGTTAACTCACCTCCATTAACGTCTATAAGAGACTTGGCAATCTCTAAGAATGGTCGCACATGGATAATGGGTATCTCTGAATCTTCATCTACATCCATAATGCTAAAATTAGTAGGAAAGGTGAATTTATCAACCTTGATAAGTTCATCCTTGATTATGTCCCTAGGATGGTGAAGTGACCTGTCAGCAATTTGCACACACATCTTAGTTGGTGTTAGTTCACCTAATTCTATCTTTTTACACAAAGTGTAAGGCATCATACTCATGTTGGCTCCTAAGTCCATAAAAGCCTTTTTCACTTTGACACTACCAATAGTACAAGGATTATAAAAATTTCATAGATCGTCTTGTTTCCGTGGTAATGCTGCCACTTTATTGGAATTCTTCTTACTTAACATTTCACTCTCTAACTTCCTCAGTTCCTCTCTGTTTACCAACTTCTCTTTTATGGATTTAGTAAGGGCAAGTCGCATTTTCAGTTGCTCTATTATATCAAGGACCTCATTTAACTTTGCTTCTTTTAACTTTCTCTATGCTAGGATGGGGTATAGAATTACAAGTTGATACTCCTTGATTCTCTTCAAGTTATATTTACTATGCATGAAACGTTCATTAGCCCTTTTCTTTTCTTTTTCCCTTACTTGATTTGTAACACTTTCTTTTTCTTCTAGAAGCTTTTTTTGAAGTGTCCATCTGTTTATGGAACTAACTTTTTTCTTTTCTTTACTCTCAAACTTATGATGGTTAGTTCTCATTTCAATAAGGACTTCCATTAATTTATCTTTAACTCTTGCTTCCTTTTCTTATTTCAACTATGCTCTACAACCTTCCTTTAGGTCTCTTAACCACTAATTTGGCAAGTTGGTTAAACTTTATCTCTAAGTTCCATATAGATGCTTCTGGCTATTGATGCTTCACCTTTGAATCCTAAATAAATAAGTTCTAGTATCATCTCATCCATATTTGAATTCCTTAGTTGTGATGTTTGTGCTTGAAATCTTGGTGGTGGGTTATTTCTTTTTTGTCCCTGATTTCCCCATGAGAAGTTGGGTTAGTTCCTTTATCCCAGATTGTACGTGTTACTATAAGGGTTATTTTGGCTTCTTGTAGCATTTCCTAAATAGTCTATGTGCTCTAGCTTGGGAACTAACCCACGTGATTCAGACTACATCACTCATCCCTATAAAGCTATAGTAATGTTGATTTTCTTCTTGCTCGGGGCTTCCACTTAACTCACAATATCCTTACTACATTTACCACGTATACTCTAGATGGCCTATTAGTGGTTCATGCTCTAGCTGAGCATCACTGATAGTGATTCATGGCCATATCTTCAATCAACTCTTAGGTCATTTCAGGTGCTTATTGTTTAATGTCCCTCTAGCTACAGTGTCGATCGAATACCTTGTATTCTAACATATCCCATTGTAAAATTTTTGGATTTACATCCATAGAGGTAATCCATAATATGGGCATCATTGAAGCATCTCCTTAAAATTCTCCTATATATAGTACAATGATTCTTCTTCAGCTTGGGAGTAAGATGAGATATCATTCCTTAGCTTTTTAGTCTTCCTAGGAGGAAAGTACTTCAATAAAAAATTTTCTTCCACTTGATCCTATATGTCAGTAACAAACATGGCATCGATTTGAGTCGCTGCTTTGACTTTCCTCTCAAAAAGAAAGGAAATAGACGCAATTTGATGGCATCTTCATTTACTCCATTGATTTTAAATGTATCACAGATCTCTAAGAAGTTAGATATGTGTGCGTTAGGATCTTTGTCTCCAAGTCCATCAAATTGGATTGACTATTGCACTATCTAGATGATGCTCAGCTTGATCTCGAAATTGTTGGCTTGTATAGTCGATCTCGCTATATTAGATTTCGTGTCATTTAAGTCAGGCCTAACATAATCGAACATCCTTCTTATTTGGTCTGCCATGTTACACGATCTTCTAGTATTTGCGTGACCTTCCAAGTCCTCTACCCGACAATCTAGTTCAAACTCCCTAAAGTTTGTTCTACGACGATTACTATACAAAGCTCTTTCTATCTCAAGATCTACGTCAAATAAGTTCTTAGTGTTACTTTGGGTCATAAACTGACCTAAAGTCTAACCTAAACTAAGGAAATAACCTAACTAAAAAAAGTAAATTAAATAACATAAAATAAAAAACAAATAAAATAAAGCAGAATAACAAAATCACGTAAAGTAAAAATAAATAAGTAAAACTAGAGAAACAAATAGATAACAAAACTAAAGTACTCCTAATATTACCGTCCCCAATAATGACACCGAAATCTAGATTGATCTATAACATGTTAGTCAATATTTAATACCACAAGTGTGTGATGTAGCTGTACTTAGTACCAAAAAAATACAGGTTGATCCCATGAGGACGATAAGTACTAGTAATTATTGTCATCTTATTATCTAGCCTATGGATTGGTAATGGTTTCTAAGTTAAAAAACTAAAATTGAGAAATAAACTAAACAAGCAATGTGAATTAAAGCAAGGGATTGGTGACACTAAATTAATTACTGATATAAGATTAAGTAATACCTAGGTTTCGAATCCTACTAAACCTTAACCAATTGATTCCTTGTCATGCAATTATGATATTGATTTATTAGATTGTGAAGATTCCTAAGGTATGCTAGTAGCTAACCTTGAGTCTACTATTAACTAATGCTAAGGTCTTTAACCAAATTACTCAGATTAAAACTTATAGGATTGCATTACCGTATTCTGAATCCCTCTATTAGGTTTGACCCTAATCAAGAATACTTATGTTGTCCTATTACTAGGATTGCAATCAACTTTTTCCAATTATCATAGATCTATTCAACCTAGAATTTCTCAATCACTAAGTATAAAAATAGATTAAAATCTAAAAATCAAATTAATAGATAGTAAATAGAACAAATAATTGGATCGTAATAATCAACAATCACAATTACATTGATAAGAGAATCAAAACATATGAAAGTGTTCGATCTAACTTGGATACTAATATAAAAATTAACTATGGATTGGCAAATACTAAATCATATCCATATATATAGAAAACATAATAGAAAACATCATAATCATAATTCTAAATCTCCCTAATTTTTCTCTATCGAGTATTCTGACAATGTAGATATTCGATCTTGTGTTCTGATGAATCTCTCAATAAAAATCCCTCGTCTTCCACTACATAAGCTACAAATCACCTCTGGAATAACCTCTGAATCTCTTAGGACGATGCCAACCACTCTCCTCTTTTAATTGTCTCTATAACGTCTAATTTATATAAAAATCAAGGTTTTTAGCTTATGAACGTTCGTGTGCATGACCGAGCATAGTAAGATGTATAATCAGAGTCCGTTGAATATCATAAAAGTGCACGGACGTCCAAAAGTGCATGACTGTGCATTTCTTCCAGATTGTTGTTTTTCTTGTTTCAGCTGCGTTTCATTCAGTTTCTTCTCATTTAAGTTTATGCAAGTAGTTATAACCTAGAAACGCACTTGAGAAAAATTAAGTACTAAATATACAACAAAATTATAAAATTTCATGCAAGAATACATTAAATATGGGTAAAAACATAGTCAATTAACCATCTATCAAGTATCCCCACACTTAAGTTTTTTCTTGTCCTTAAACAAACCATAACAAAAATTATAAATTTACAAAATCAATCTATCATCAATTTTAGCCTGTCCATTCATAATATACATTGTAATATCCTGTTGAATCAAATTAACTTGAAACCAGAATCAAGTTGTCATTAAATTAACTTCTTAGGTAATATTAATAATAATCACATCAACAATCACATTGAAATCAAAAGCATACCTCTTTACACCCTCACCAGGATTTCAATCAATGCACTCAAATTTTTAGCAAAATCATACCTCTTTACACCCTTACCAAAATTTCACTCAATGCACTCAAATTTTTAGGGTGAAAAGTGTCAAAACTCTCAATCAATGCATAGCAAAATTCTTACCATAGGTTTGCATTAATATCACATCTCCACCACTTATGTACAATCTAGAATCAAAAATCAAAAGGTCTTTGTGTAGGTTGTAATGGAGTTTAGGTACATAACGAATGGGATAATAAAAAGGGCTAAGTGAAGGAAATATACTCAAAAAAACATTACAAGACTTAGCTACAAAACACATAGGCCCTTTCATCACAAATTTATTAATACCACTTACTTATTTAATTTACAATTATTATTTTTATTTTATTTTTTCACAATATTCCAATCGGTACCACAATTTAATAACTATTGGACCTTTCACAAATTTCAAGTATCAACAAGTAAATAATATAAATAACCTTCAAGGTTAAAAATAATAACATGTCTTCAAATAAAAATAGGATAAAGGTTAATATGTGGGTAAAATCAATGAAAAAGGCTAAAGCTCAACTTGGTTGTTCCTAAAGGTCAATTTTTGGGTATGGTGATTTTCAACAAAAATTAGGCCTAAACAAGTTAGTTAATCTAAGTGCCTTCATTATGTCCATGCTTCTAATTTTCAAAAATATGATCTCAACATGCATAATAAAGCAAGTTCTAGAATTATCCTGCTATGCAATGATAACACACACAAAAGAAAGAAAAGATCTTTAAAAATTTTGAAAATTTTCTTTTTAAGCTTACAAGTATTGCATACCATTTCAAATCAGTATTTAACAATAACAGATGGTATTCATGGACAGATCTACTTTAATTCATAACATCAACTAACAAAAATTATAATTAGGATTATAATAAATTTGAAGAATTCAGTTAAAAATTTAGTCAACCCATCCCCCCACTTAAAATTGGGTATTGTCCTCAATGTTCACAATACGATTAAATATGCAAATGGGAGGGTTGCTTGGTACTTTCCTTATTGAGGTGATCATTTGAATTGATCCATCTGTTGTTAACTTAACCTTACAAAAATAAAAGAAAAATAAAACATAAAAAGAAATAAAGAAAATAAAATAATTGAAAACAACAAACAATAAAGATGAAAATATGAAAATGATATAACAAAAGAAAATCCTAAATCTTGGGCTACCTTCTAAGGAACGCTTGGTTAACTTCTTTAGCTTGACATATCTTCTTTTGCTTACAGTGGTTCAAATAATTCATATGATTGTAGCATAATTACAGGTTTCATAACCTATAGGTAAGCCACCTGACTATGCTTTCGACCAACCTTCTTCCTCGTCTTAATGTTTTATTATTTTTTTGAATTTATGGCTTTTCCAATGGCTCTTTACAAGTGAAATCCTATAGAGCTTCTTCATAAGTTCTCTCTATCTTTATAGTGTCCACAAGTTCAAAAGGAATTCCCTTCACTTCAGAAACTCTAAATGTAACCCTCTCATTTCCTACTTTCAGAGTTAACTCGCCTCCATCAACGTCTTTAAGAGACTTGACATTCACTAAGAATGGTCACCTGAGGATAATAGGTATCTATGAATCTTCATCTATGTTTAGGACGGTAAAATCAGTCGAAAAAGTGAATTTAACAACCTTGATAGGTACATCCTTGATTATGCCCCTAAGATGGTGAAGTGATCTATCAGCCATTTGCACGCACATCCCAGTTGGTGTTAGTTCACGCATCACACTCATACCGGCTCCTAAGTCCATAAGAGCCTTTTTCCACTTTGACACTACCAATAGTACAAGGAATATAAAATTTTCCTGGATCATCTTGTTTTTGTGGTAGTGATGCCACTTTTTTGGGGTTTTTCTTACTTAACACTTCACTCTCCAACTTCTTCGATTCCTCTCTATTTACCAACTTCTCTTCTATGGATTCAGCAAGGACAAGTTGCATTTTCAATTGCTCTATTATATCAAAGACCTCATTCAACGCTGCTTCTTTTGAATTTCTTTGCTCTAGAATAGGGTATGGAATTATAGGTTGATACTCTTTGATTCCCCTTCAGGTTACTCTCATTATATTTACTCTCAGTGTTAGGTTATATAATGAGAGTTGGCAATTTAATAGACCTAAAATTATTAAATTAACGATTAATTGAAGAGAGATCTTATCTATGAAATTGATGATGTATTAGATATCTTCAATTCTAATTAAAGATGTTAGGGATAATTTTATACATCGAGAGATTACAAATCTGGAAATTTCAAATTCAATTAGGGATAATTGATTGAATCTTGAGAGAGAGTAGTCAATACCTTAAGAAATCTAAGATCAAACACATAAGTTCAATTAGCAAGATTAAGGAAACAAATTAAGGAAAGATTAGGTCTAAAACATTCAATCTTGATCAAAACCCTAATTTTTATTAGCAGCTCACTTGTTATTTGATTAATTGTTTCATTTATTAAATTTTCTTTCAACTATTTATTTTAATTCAATTTAATTCTTAATACCTTAGAAAAAGTTAGGCTCAAATTGTTAGCTATTGCATAATCCTTATAGGAATGATAACCTCTTACATTACAAGATATGATCTTTATACTTATAGGTATTGAGAGTTTTATTATTAGATATAAAATTTACTCAACAGCTCTCAGGCTAACAAATGTTTTTAAGCCCTAAAATCTATCAAATCTAAATTGATTAAATTGAAAAAAGGGAATATTGATCGTATGATTTCCATCAAATCTAAATCTTTAAACACTTATTACATGCTTGGAAATTCTATGAAATAATCCTTTGGATCCCAAACTTAAACACTCAAAAGCTAGATTGCTTTAGGAGTACATAAATAACCTAAGAACTTTGGAATTTTAACTGAGGAAAAAGTATATAATGCTTTGATGGAAAAAAGGCGATAAAGAAACCAAATTTTAGAACAATTGCATCTAATCAAGAAAGACTAAAAACGAGATCATCTCCCTCTAAGATAGTTAACGAAGAATTGTTTAACACTAGGATGATTTGAAGTGTTTAGCTTATGACCATTTCATGAAGCGATTGGGAACCAATGTTCTCATTTTTCCCTTCATTGAAGAGATTAAGATCAGCCTAGATGGTTCATATATCTCTTACGCACATGTTGATCTCTTAAAAGAGGTTACAATGAGGAGATTAGATCTACGTTGTTCTCCTTTCATCGGGATAAATCTTATGGACCAAATGGCTTCAATCCTATATTCCTGAAGAATACATGGGATATAATAGATGGTTTGGTAACTAAAGCTATATAATAATTCCTCCCAAGTAGTAGATTGCTATTTGAGCTCAATGAAACTTACATTTACCTAGTTCCCAAATCCCTTAATGCCAAATCCTTAAATGATTATTGCTTTATAGCTTGCTGCTATGTTATTTGCAAAATCATTAATATGGTTTTAGCTAATAGGATACGGAAATATATAAAGGAGATAATCATTCCCACTAAAAAATGCTTTCTCTCATGGTAGGAAAATTAGTGACAATATGTGAATAACTTAGGAATTATTCATATTTTACAACATCAGTAGATCCATTAAGAGTTGTGCTTTTAAAATAGTCTTTGATAAGGCATTTGATTCCCTCAATTGGAGCTTTATTTTGAACACACTATAAGCTATGGGATTTAGTAACCAATTTATAACTTAGATACAAACTTATCTCTCATCAATTTTGTACTCCATTCTAATCAATGGTGAAACATTAAAAACTTTTAAGGTTGCTTAATTTTAACGCAAAATGACCCCTTATTCCTTTACTTATTTGCCATCAACATGGAGGTTTTCATCATGATGATTAGTAGTAGTATATCAAAGTTATCGAGCTTACAAATGCTCTAAACTAATGCTATAGTGCTGGAACCCCTCCCCGGGCGGGTCCACGGCCGGACGTCCTATGTGACATCTGGACCTGTGGCCCACGGGGGAGGAATTCCCCACCAGTGATACTTAAAACGAACAAATT
>JAOTAY010021711.1:0-10244 GCA_025629805.1 Erythroxylum baracoense | reverse complement strand
TACAGTTTTGAATAACTTTTCACTAGAGTGCAAAAGATAACTTTCAATGCATGAAAAATGTTTTGAAACTTACATATACTTAACTGAGTCATGTATATTGCATGCATGTATTCTCTTTTGGCTTAGAGCCTTGGTACGGTTCCATTTTATCGGTTGGACCGATAAATAAAGACATGGTGCCTTACTTCATTTTAGTATTCAATATTTGCACATGATTTTTGATGATTGGTGAGGAAACAATTGGCCAATCATGTGCTGAGCACAATAGATTAAGCGACCCTCCCCTTGACGCTAGTACATAAAAGTCAAGTCTTTGTAATGACACCATTCTACAGGGCTCACGGGTGATTGCATACCTAGAGGTCTGGTCCCCGACGAGGTCATCACTTAAGGTCATGATGCTCTTGTCGATTATAGTTTGGATTCACCACAGATGAAAGTCGAGCTAACACCAGGATCAGTAGGTGTGCCCACTAGTTTGGCAGATTAGTGGTGACACACATAATTGTTTTGGCTTATTATGATATTTGGCTTCCTAACGAGATTTGATTTTTACATGTGAAGCTTTTCTACTCATGTGTACTAGAACTGGAACCTATGTTCTAAATGAGTGATTAATAGGCTAGGCCTATTTAGGTCCTAACCAGTAAGGTATGAGCCATAGACTAGGTCTATGTGTCTCTGTCATGCATATTCAATTCATAGATTGTTATGTGCATGCTAGATGTGTAAAACTGTCCGTAGGTTATTTAGACTGTTTTGGTGTGTGCCGGGTTCTATTTGTGATATATGTTTCTTTTGGCTCACTGAGTACGCAGTGTACTCACCCCCTCCGCTTCCCAACCATGCAGGTTAATTTGCTAGTTTAAAGTTCTTAGTGGATCGTGCATTCTTTTGTCATTTTCATTGTATTACCATAGGTGGGTAGTCTCTGCTTTGTACTTTTATTGTATAGTGGCTCATGATTATGTTGATATACTTTATAATTTTGTAAATTAACTCTTGAATATCCTATGGTTTGTAAATGACCTTATATGTGAACGTCTTTGTGTTATCCAAATGTTTTTAAAGATATCCAGTGTGAGCATTGCATATTTGGGTTAAGGGTACCCGAGTATCCTTAGCCCAGGTATGCGGCGATTGTCGTGTGCCTTATGTAGTTCTAAGTTGTGACAATTAAATTGGTATCAAAGCAAGGTTTTTATGTTTTCAAAAGTGTTATTACAGTTTTCAAAAGATTCATGAGCCTTAGGAGTTGAGTCTGGGTGTCAACAGTCTTTGGTCAAGAATTTGAGTCTCGACTTGTTAAGTTCACGTCTTTAATGGTCAGACAATTTCGACCTTAGTGAGAATACTTATCGACATTCTTTGGAGTGTAAGGGACATCAGATAAGATAGGCTTAGTCTGATATATTTTATTAAACAACGTCTTTTTCTTTGATTTGATAGTGATAGCATGGTGATTCGAGCCCTTTTGTTCTTACCCTTGGAGGTCAAATCAAAAACATTTAATTTCAAGGATTGCAGTATAGAATGCAACCTCGGGTCGTTTCACTTAATCGGAACCTGATGAATGGAACTAACCTAGCCTATATGTCATGATATACAAACAAAATTAGCAAGGAAGAGGGGGTTTAAATCTTTGGAAATTCGGTCAAAAATAAGCGAATTGTAAGAAAATGTAATGAATAATATTTTTTTTTAATTTTGGGAATAGAAAAGCGATAAAATGAAAACAATGATCAAATAATGAGTAATCCTTTAACTTTAAAATTAACATCAAAATTAGGACAAGCAACAGTAAATGGATTATAATTAACCTCAGAAGTAGTTGCTTCCCTAATGGTTCTCCTTCGTTGAATCCCATTATTCTCTCTAACTCGATCATGTTCCCCATTACCTACATTATCACCATTCCTGGGTTGGTTAACATGAAAGTTAGGGTTTTGCAGAAAAGCTGGGTTCTCTACCATGATCACTCTGTTTATCGACTCACTCTCACTCCTTGGCTGACTAGACTCTTTTTCTCTTCTCTCCTTTCTAATCTTTTACAAACGTCTCTCAATTTCAGGGTAAAAAGGTAGAAGTTTGACTTTCTTGGATATGCACGGAAACAATTTTAAATGGAACTAAAATAAAATAAAAAGTAGAAAAATTTCTTGCAAGCACACAAAGTCAATTAAAAAGGATGCAAGTGTATGGTGTATGAAAGTGTGTGTAACAGTAAAGTGTGCAAGTAAAGTTTGTATGTATGAAAATGCAACAAAGAAATGTTCAAAACTATGCGATGTAAAATTTCTAAGCATATAGCGTGCAAAAAGTTTGGTATCTTATACTATTGACAAGTATGATGGTAAACTATCTAAGATGCAATCTAAACTAAGGTTCCTCACCTCACTTAGCAGTAAAGAAAATGACAACAGCTAACCTAAAGAACCAATTTTTTGGTTCCCCCGGCAACGGCGCCATTTTGATTCGAGCCCTTTTGTTCTTACCCTTGAAGGCCAAATCAAAAACTTTTAATTCCAAGGATTGCAATATAGAATGCAACCTTGGGGTCATTTCACTTAATCAGAACCTGATGAATGGAACTAAGCTAGCCTATAAGTCATGATATGCAAACAAAATTACCAAGGAAGATGGGGTTTAAGTCTTTGAAAATTCAGACAAAAATAAGTGAATTGTAAGAAAATGGAATGAACAGTAATTGTAAGAAAATGTAATGAATAGTACTTTTTTTGGATTTCAGGAATAGAAAAGCGATAAAATGAAAAAAATGATCAAATGATGATAGTATCCTCTTGAAAATGAGCTTGGCTATCATAATTCAAAACGAATTTTTATGGGAGAGAATCATTAAGTTTCAAATGGTAAACCTTAAAGAACTCTTTAAGTCTAAGGTTTTGATCAATGAACTCCATTTCTTAAAACCTTGTTGAATGCTCTTAGTGTGTGCAATGGATAAGTCAATGCAATAAGTCATTTTAGGATCTACAATCATCTCAATATCAAACATAACTAGGCAGATAAAAGAGAATTAACCAAATCATAAATAGACATATATGAGACTTTATATATTCAAGTTCCAAGTTCTATATCAACAAATCCTAATAACACATTGAATGTCCAAAACTTGATTAAACTCTAATCAAGAATATTCAACTACAAATTACAAATCCTAAACCTAGGAGTTCATAATAATGTAGTTGAACATGGAATAAACTACTCCCCTTTGAAGCCCATTAAACTCTAGTCGTTCCCGCATTTTCAAGAGGAAAGAGGTGCTCAGCCAAACATTACCCCAGAAGAATTCACAGCTAGGAACCTACTGGAAGCATCCATGGTAGCAGCTGTCAGTGGAGGAGTTGTTGGTGAAGTGGAGGAGAGTGGATGATGGAGTGTCCGAAGTTTTAGAGAGTGAGAGTGTTTTTTCTTACTATATCGGCTATATCTTAAGCTAAAATGGTAGGTTTTTAAAAGAAATGGGTTATAGATCGGGTTGCACAGTGGGTAAACTTCCAAAAATGGTTCGGGTATTCGAAGGTTCACCATGGTGATAGATAAGTTCGCCGTGGTGAACTTTTCCCGAAAGTTTTAGCTGCACTGTTGGTTCTTTCACCGCGGCGACAGAATTAGTCTTCGCCATGGATAACTTTTCCCAAAAGTTCTGCTTGGAATTCTTCATACTTTGCCACGGTGACACATCCTTTTCGCCGTGGCAAATTTCCTATTACACCTGTTCACTTGTTGACTTGACTTTAGCTTTTCCTTGACTTTACTTCTTTTTGATTCTCTTCTCCTTGAGTCTCCTACAATTAACAAATGGTAGTTTGCAGTATCAATTGTTATAAAAAATTAATTAGTGCAATTAATACTGATTTGTGACAAATTTTACTCTCAAACTACATAAAATAAAGGTAGACACTAAAGAGTCAAATTAAGCATAAAATCTAGAAATAGGAGCCAAGAAGTGTAGTAAAAGTCATGAAAATGCCGCCAATTTATATAATAAACTTGGGCTCAATCACCCATTGACCACCTTTGGTGGGAAACACAACCCGTTAGCTTAACTTTGGTAGGCAACAAAGCCTGTTGGCACAATCTATAAGCCTTTTCAGTGACCAAAATAGCCCATTGACACATTCAGTAGGCTCCTTTGGCTGGAAAAATAGCCCATTAGCATACCATCGGTGGTAACACAGCCCATTAGGCACTTTTGATGGAAAAAAAGCCCATTGACACACCTTTAGTAGGCAAAACAGTTCGATGGCATACCTTTGGTGGGCAAAATAGCCCATTGGCATGACCGCTAGGAACCTTCGGTTGGAAAAACAACCTATTGGGCACCTTCGATGGAAAATAGCCCAGTAGGAAGTACAGCCTGTTAACACAGTCTCCAGGCACCATTGCTGCCAAAAACAGCTTGTTGGCACACCTTCGGTCAGTAAAATAGCTCATTGGCATAGTTTTAGTGGGCAAACAGCCTATTGACATTCCTTCGTTAGGTAAAATAGCCCATTGGCACACCTTTAATAAGCAAAATAGCCTATTTGCACAGTCACTAGGCACCGTCGTTGAAAAAAGCAACCTTTTTGTGTACCTTTTATGGACAAATCAACCCATTGGCAGTATCGCTAGGCACCTTCAGTGGGTAAACAACTCGTTGGTATGATCACTATGTACCATTTTGTTCGAGAAAACAAGCTATTGGCAAGGTTGCTAGGCACCTTTGGTGGGAAAAACATCCCTTGGCACACCTTCTGTGGGAAAAACAACATATTGACACAATTACTAGACACCTTCGGTGGGCAAAATAGTCCTTTGGCACGGTCGCTAGGCACGTTCAATAGGAAAAATACCTAGTTTGCACACATTTGATGGGTAAGAGAGCTGGTTAGCATGATCACTAGGCACCATCGGTTCAAAAAATAGCCCGTTGGCACACCTTCGGTAGGCAAAATAGCCTCTTGGCACTATCGCTAGACACCTTCGGTGGGGAAAACAACCCATTGGACACTTTTGATGGGAAACACAGGCTATTGGCACACCTTTATTGGGCAAAACAACATATTGGCACAGACGCTAGGTACCTTTGATGAGTAAAATAGCTCATTGAGCAAACCTTTGGTGGGTAACACAGCTCGTTGGCACAGTTGCTAGTACTGTTAGTGGGCAAAACAGTCCTTTTGGTACTTTTGGTGGGAAACACAGCCCGTTGGCACGATCGCTAGGCACCTTCTATGGGTAAAACAGCCCGTTAGCACATTTGCGAGGCTCCTTTAGTAGGAAAAATAGCCTTTTTTCATAACATCAGTGGGTAACATAGCCCGTTAGCACAGTCGCTAGGTATCTTGAGTGGGCAAAATAGTCCATTGGGCACCTTTGGTGAAAAAGCAGCCTATTGGCACACCTTCAGTAGGTAAAATAGCCCATTGGCGCACCTTTGGTAGGCAAAAGAGCCCATTGGCACGACTGCTAAAAACCTTCGGTGGGAAAAACAACCTGCTAGGCACCTTCGCTAGAAACATAGCCCTTTAGAACACCTTCGATGGGAAACACAACCTGTTTGCACAGTCATTGAGCATCATTTGTGGGAAAAATAGCACATAGGGCACCTTCGGTCAGAAACGCAACTCGTTGGCACACCTTTCGTGGGTGAAACAGCCCGTTGGCGTGGTCACTAGGCTCTTTTGGTGGGAAAATAGCCTGTTGGGGGGCCCTTGGTGCGAAACAAAACCTAGTGGCACACCTTCGGTGGGAAAAACAAAACATTGGCACGGTCGTTAGGCATCTTCGGTGGGAAAAACAACACATTGGCATGGTCACCAGGAACCATTGGGTGGCAAAATGTTCTGTTCATCCCCTTCGATGGGAACAATAACTTGTTGTGACACCTTTGGTTGGTAAAATAGCTTTTTGGCACATCTTTGGTGGGGAAAACATCTCGTCGGCATGGTCCCTAGGCACCTTTGGTGGGAAAAACAACCTATTGGGCACTTTTGATGGGAAACATAACCCGTTGGCACAGTCGCCACAGACCTTCGGTAGGAGAAACAGCTTGTTGGGCACCTTCAATGGGAAACACAGCTTGTTGGCTCATCTTCGGTGGGCAAAATAGCATGTTGGCACTATCACTAGGCACCCTCTTTGGGCAAAAGAACCCATTGACACATTCACTAGGAACCTTCGGTGGCTTAAAAAGCTCGTTGGTATGGACGTTAAAGAGATTTGGTTGGAAAAACAACTCGATTTGTACCTTTGGTAGGAGACACAGCCAATTGGCACAGCTTCGATGAACAAAACAACCTATTGACACAATCACCAAGCACCTTCGGTGGAAAAAATAGCCCGTTTGGGACCTTCGGTGGGAAACACAACCCATTGGTCCATCTTTAGTGGGCAAAATAGCATGTTGGTACAGTCACTAAACATCTTAGTTGGGCAAAATATCGATGGGAAAATAGCCCATTAGCACAGTCGCCAAGCACCTTAAGTGGGAAAAACAGCTCGTTGGCAACTTTGGTGGGAAACATAACCCGTTGTCTAAACTTTGGTAGGCAGCACAGCCCGTTAGCACAGTTGCTAGGCACCTTCGGTGGCCAAAATAGTCCACTGACACATTTAGTAGGCTCCAATTGTTGGAAAATAGCCCATTGGCACACCATCAGTGGGTAACACAACCCGTTGGGTTCCTTCGATGGAAATAACAGCCCGTTGGCACACCTTCAGTAGACAAAACACTTCGATGGAGGACTTTTGGTAGGCAAAATAGCCTGTTGGCACTACCGCTAGGAGCCTTCGTCAAGCACCTTCAATTGAAAAATAGCCCATTCGTACACCTTTAGTGGGAAACACAGCCTGTTGGCAACATCGATGGGCAAAATAGCCTGATGGTACGTTTGTTAGACACCTTTGAAGGGTAAAATATCGCTAGATACCCTTGATGGGTAAAATAACCCGTTGGCATAGTTTTTAGGCACCTTCGCCAAGCACCTTCAATGGGAAAATAGCCCGTTGGCACGTTTGCTAGGCACATTTGGTGGGAAAAATAACCCATTGGCATACCTTCGGTAGGCAATATAGCTCATTGGCAAGTGCACTGGGCATCGTCAATGGGAAACACGGCTCGTTTTCATCCCTTTGGTGGGTATAATAGCTCATTGGCACTGCCGTTAGGTAGTTTCGACGGACAAAATAGTCCGTTGGGAATTTTTGGTGTGATAAAAATCTCGTTGGCACACTTTCAGTAGGCAAAACAACACATTGGCGTATCTTCGATGGGTAAAACAACCCATTGGCATAGTCACTAGGCACCATTGGTGCCAAAAACACCATGTTGACATACTTCCCGTAGGTAAAATAGCCTGTTAGCACACCTATCAATGGGCAAACAGCCTGTTGGTAGGTGTTCCAACGGGCTGTTGGCACACCTTCGGTAGGTAAAATAACTCGTTGGCACACTTTTGGTGGGCAAAACAGCCCGTTGGCACGTTTGCTAGGCAACACCAGTGGGAAACACAGCCCGTTGGCATACATTCGGGGGAAAAATAGCCCGTTGACACAGTCGCCAAGCATCTTCAGTGGGAAAAACGGCCCGTTGGTCAACTTTGGTGGAAAACACATCCCGTTGGCTTAACTTTGTTGGGCAACACAGTCCGTTGGCACAGTCGCTAGGCACCTTCGGTGGCCAAAATGGTCCGTCGACACATCCACTAGACTCCTTCGATTAGAAAAATAGCCCATTTGCACAACATCGGTGGGTAACGTATCTCGTTGAGTACCTTCAGTGGAAAAATTGCCTGTTGGTACACCTTCAGTAGGCAAAAATAGCCCATTAGGGCAACTTTGGTGGGAAAAATAGCCCTTTGGCACACCTTCGATGGAAAACACAGCCCATTGGCAACTTCGATGGGCAAAATAGCTCGGTGGCACGTTCCCTAGGCACCTTCGATGGGTAAAATAGCTCAATGGCATATTCACTAGGCACCTTCTCTAAGCACCTTCGATGGGAAAAATAGCCAGTTAGCACGTTCGTTACTCACATTTGGTGGGAAAAATTACCCATTGGCACACCTTCGGTAGGCAACACAGCCCATTCGTACATTCACTAGGCACATTCGGTGGGAAACATGGCTCGCTGGCATCCCTTCAGTGGTTAAAATAGCTTATTGGCACAGCTGCTAGGTAGTTTCGGTGGACAAAACAATCTACTGGCTACCTTTGGTGGGATAATCATCCCATTGGCACACATTTAGTAAGCAAAACAGTCTATTGATGCACCTTCAGTAGGTAAAACACCCCATTGGCACAGTCGTTAAACAGCCTGTTGGGACACCTTTGATGGGTAAAGCGGCCCATTGGTCCACCTTTGGTGTGTAAAACAGCCCATTGGCCCAATCGCTAGACACCTTCTTTGGGAAAAATAGCTCTTTCGCACATTTGCTAGGCTTCTTCGGTGTTAAAAATAACCCATTGGCACACCATCGGTGGGTAACATAACCTGTTGGCATAGTCGCTAGGTACCTTCAGTGGGCACATTCACACAATCACTAGGCACCTTTGTTGGGCACAACAGACCATTGGCACATTCACTAAGCACCTTCGATGGGCAAAATAGCTCGTTTACATGGTCGCTAGACACCTTTGGTGAGAAAAACAGACCGTTGTGCACACCTTTAGTGGGAAACACAACCTGTTGGCATAGCTTTAAAAGGCAAAACACCCCATTGGCACAGTCGTAAAGCATCTTTGGTGGGAAAAACAACCCGTTGGGTGCCTACGGTGGGAAGCATAGCCCATTGGCTCATCTTCAGTGGGTAAAATAACACATTGTCACAATTGCTAGGCACCTTCATTGGGCAAAACAACCCGTTGGCATGTTTGCTAGGCACCACCGGTGGGAAACACAGCCCGTTGGCACTCCTTCAGTGGACAAAGCAACCCGTTGGCACAGTCACTAGGCACCTTCAGTAGGAAACATAGCCCTTTGAGAAATTTTGGTGGGAAACCCAACTCATAGGCTCAACTTCAGTAGGCAACACAACCCATTAGCACAGTTGCTAGGCACCTTCAATGGCCAAAATAGCTCATTGGCCGCTAAGCACCTTCTGTGGGCAAAATAGCCCACTGACACGTTCACTGGGCTCCTTCGGTGGGAAAAACAACTCATTGCCACACCATTAATGAGTAACACAACCCGTTGGGCATCTTCGATGAAAAAACAGTCCGTCAGAAACCTTCAGTAGGCAAAACATCTCGTTGGTACAAATTTGGTAGGCAAACTAGCCCGTTGGCATGACTGCTAGGAACCTTCGATGGGAAAAACAACCTGTTGGGCACTTTCGATGGACAAATAACCCTTTGGCACACCTTTGGTGGGAAACATAGCCCATTGGCACAGTTGCTAAGCATCATTTGTGGAAAAAATAGCTCGTAAGGCACCTTCCGTGGGAAACACAGATTGTTGGCACCATCGATGGGCAAAATAGCCCAGTGCACATTCGCTA
This sequence comes from Erythroxylum baracoense, assembly GCA_025629805.1. Classification (NCBI taxonomy): domain Eukaryota; kingdom Viridiplantae; phylum Streptophyta; class Magnoliopsida; order Malpighiales; family Erythroxylaceae; genus Erythroxylum; species Erythroxylum baracoense. The sequence continues at coordinate 738 of JAOTAY010021711.1, read as the reverse complement.
GGAACCTTCGATGAGTAAAATAGCCCGTTGACACTTTCACCAAGCACCTTCGATGGGCAAAATAGGTCGTTGCTACATTCGTTAGGCATATTCGGCAGAAAAATAGCCCTTTGACACACCTTCGGTGCGCAACACAGTGGCACATTCACTAGGCACCTTTGGTGGGAAACATGGCTTGTTGACATCCCTTCGATGGGTAAACAGCCCGTTAGTGTAGCCGCTAGGCACCTTCGGTGGGGAAAACAGTCTATTGGGCACCTTCGATAGGATAAACATCCCGTTGGCACACCTTTAGTAGGCAAAATAGTCCATTGGTGCACCTTCAGTGGGCAAAGCAACTGGTTGGCATGGTCGAACATCTTACAAAACAGGCCGTTAGCACAGTCGCTAGGTTCCTTTGGTGGGAAAAACAGCCCGTTGGGTACCTTGGGTGGGAAACCTAACATGTTGGCAAGGTCGTTAGGCACCTTTGGTGGGAAACGCAGCCTGTTGGGCACCATTAGTGGAAAAAGTAGCACATTGGCAAGGTCGCTAGCCACCTTTGATGGGAAAAATAGCTCGTTCTTCTGTTCTCTATGCACTTCGGTGGGAAAAATAATCGTTTGCACACCTTCGATAGGCAAAATAGTAGATTGGAATGGTTGCTAGGCTCCTTCGATGAGCAAAGCAACTGGTTGGCATGGTCGAACATCTTACAAAACAGGCCGTTAGCACAGTCGCTAGGTTCCTTTGGTGGGA
>JAOTAY010021710.1:0-10244 GCA_025629805.1 Erythroxylum baracoense | reverse complement strand
TACAACCATATTAATGTGCAAAAATCAATATTCTCGTGTATGTGTATGCCACATTATGCATAAGTATGAATTATACTCCCTAATTTCTCAATGACCTCTTATAAACACTATTTTAATCTTATCCTAAGTAACAGGATGTTACAACTCTCCCTTTCTAAAAGAAATTTCGTCCTCAAAATTCTTATCTGATGGTTCGAATAAGTAGGGATATTGTTTCCTCATATGATCCTCCGTTTTCCAAGTCGCTTCCTCAGTCGAGTGATTTCTCCAAAGGACTTTCACTAATGGAATTACCCTGCTTCTCAGTTGCTTTGTCTTGTAACCCACTTTCTGTACTGGCTCTTCAACATAGGTTAGATTACTAGCAGCCTCAATATCTTGAGCTGGTAACACATGTGTTGGATCAACTCAGTATCTTCTTAACATACTCACATGAAACACATTATGAAACTGAGACATTTCATTAGGCAAAGCTAACTTGTATGCCAAAGGTCCTATCCTCTCAAGGATTTCATAAGGACCAATGTACCTAGGGCTCAACTTGTCCTTTTTACCAAACCTCAGCACTCCTTGCCAAGGCGACATTCTCATAAACACTCTGTCTCCCACATTGTATTCCATATCCCTTCTGAGTTGATCTACATAGCTCTTATGCCTATCTTGAGCTGCTTTTATTTGACTTGTGATCAGTTTTACCTTATCCACAGTGTCTTATATCAGTTTCGAACCTTCAATCATTCTTAAACCCCCTTCATCCCGATACAGAGGCGATCTACACTTCCTACCATATAATGCCTCATATGGTGCCATCCTGATACTACTGTGATAATGATTGTTATATGCGAACTCAATCAACTCTATGTACTGATCCCATGCTCCTTGAAACTCTAATACACATGCTCTAAACATATCCTCAACAGTCTGGATTATTCTCTCACTCTATCCATCTGTTTGAGGATGAAATGTAGTACTGAAGTTTAACTTTATACCCAAAGCTGGCTGCAAACTCTTCTAGAATCTTGAAGTAAATCTGGGATCCCTATCCGATACAATGGACACTAGAATCCCATGCAATCTAACCACTTCATACACATACCTCCGAGCCAACAGGTCTAGTGAGTTATTCTCCCTCACTGGTAAGAAATGGGCCTACTTTGTAACACCCGACTACCATAAATTACATACCAGAATACCCAGTGGACATTTCAGTATATAATCTATAATAATGGCATGTTAAAGCAAACAGATATCCAACTTAATCATGGAATCAACTATTATACATAAAAGTCACCAAATTTTAAAATCAAACTGCATTCTTCATTTTATTTCATAAAAACCAAAATGACATTGTAGCTTTACAAAACCATCCAAATATATACACTATCAAACCCTATACATAACAGACTGTTTGAAAGAGAATTTGTACAAAAACTATTAACTACTCCTTCAGTCTCAACTGACCTACCTTTGAGCCATTTCTTAACAAAAGTACAAGAATTAGTCTTCTCATAGAGTCTGTCTATCTCTAATGTCCTCTCTCGGACTTGAAATATCAACGTTGCAATTTTGGTGAGATTTGCGAACTCAATGATGTAACCATTCTTGATGGTTCACCCAATTCATGCCACATATCAAATCACATAAGTACATAATTCATAACTTTCCATTTAACAAATTGCATCACAAAAGATTTGATTATGCGGTCTCATTACTGCAAGGCCCAGCTTACCAATGGTGGAAGACTGTTCCAGGCAGTACCATCAGGCCTTGCAATCTGAATTGCGGAGACTTTCTGAGGGCCTTCAAGGAAAATTACATGCCTAAAATCTATCTGGCCAGAAAAATGAAGGAGTTTATGGATTTGAAGCAGGGTGGGACGTTAGTGGCAGAATATAAGATTTGGTTTAATGAATTGATAGTCGACTTTTAATTCTGCCTCTAAGTATTTCAAAATCTGGCTTGACATTGAGTCTTAACTGAGGCTGTAGAACTTCCTGAGACAGAAATCTAAAGAGTGACATTTGGCATGAGTAATTAATCGACAAATGGAAGCAATGATTAAGTGACAAATGGCCTAGTAATTAGGTGAAATTTGGTGGCTTATGTAAGGGATAAGTGGCTTACATGCTTTAGGACATATGGTGAAATAATATGGTAACATCTAGCACCTTAGGTGTAACATTTCTTAAGTGTTGTTTTAACCTAGCTCATTCTCCTTCTCTTCTCATCTCTCACCACTGAAACTTTCTTCTATCTCCCCTCTTGTGTTTTTCTTGAAGCTATACTAAATTACCACACTAAATACATGCTTTTACCATTCACAAAATAGCTAAAGAACCAGTTGATTGTTGTTGCTTCATCAGAGCTGAAAGTCATTTAATTCCATCTTGAATGTGTGATGATTTGGCATGTATGGAGTACTGGATTGGCTTGATTTTTAAGTTAGAATTGGAGTTAAATATGTAAGTAACAATCTGATCTCTAAGGAACATTAAAATGGTTTGAGAATGATGTTTGAATTAGACTGAAATGCATGTGATATTGGTGAACAAGAATTGCTGGAATATGTTTTTTGTAGTGTTTTCTCTGAACATCCTTTGTTCTTTTTGTTATAACTTCTTCTCCTAACATCCAAATGACATGAGACTTGAACCAATAGACTCATAACAAAATTTTCTTTATCTCCACCAAAATTTATGAACATCTGAATCCATTCCAAAAAGTTTGAGTGATACATTTAGGATGAAAATATGAGTGTGCTGGAATATTGTTAACTGGAATGATTTCATCGATCATGCTTCGATATTTTGGCTATATTTTGATTGTAGATTTCTAAATGAGTTGATTCTTAATTCAAATTAAAGTAGAGACAATTGGTTATAACTTTCTTGAAGAATTCGACTTTTAATTCTGCCTCTACATATTTCATAATCTGGTTTGAAATTGAGTTTTGACTGAGACTGTAGAACTACCCGAGACAGAAATCATGTCCTGTGGTTATTGAATAAACTATATTGATGTAGACCAAATTAGACTAAGGTGTCTTCACCAAAGTTGTAGCTTATTCTCTTAACTTTAAATTGGTATAAAGTTTGTAATTTTTGGATAAGCCAATCCAGTACTCCAAACATGCAGAATCATCACACATTCAAAATGGAATTAAATGACTTTCAGCTATGATGAAACAACAATAATCAGCTGGTTCTTTAGCTATTTTGTGAAGGGTAAAAGCATGTATTTAGTGTGGTAATTTAGCATAGCTTCAAGAAAAACACAAGAGGGGAGATAGAAGCAAGTTTTGGTGGTGAGAGATGAGAAGAGAAGGAGAATGAGCTAGGTTGAAACAACACTTCAGAAATGTTACACCTAAGGTGCTAGATGTCACCATATTATTTCACCATATGTCCTAAAGCATGTAAGCCACTTATCCCTTACATAAGCCACCAAATGTCACCTAATTACTCATCCCAAATGTCACTCTTTAGCTATGAAATTTTTCACTAATTCATTAGTCCACGTGTCACACTATAATTGGTCCATATTTCAACAATTTTCCTAGTTGAAAAATACTCCAAATTTCCAAAATTTTCGATATATCACCAAAATTGCTAAATCACTTATAATGCTCACCAATTTAATTTCCAAGATAATAAAATCCACAATTCATATTTATAGATCAATTTTACCCAAAAATGTCAACGAATGCTTGTATAATCATTTTAATGTACAAAATCGATATTCTCATGTATGTGTATGCCATATCATGCAGAAGCATAAATTATACTTCCTAATTTCTCATTAACCTCTTATAAACACTATTTTAACCTTATCATAAGTAGCAGGATGTTACAACTCTCCCCTCCTAAAAGAAATTTCGTCATTGGATTTCTTACCTAATGGTTCGAATAGGTGGGGATATTGTTTCCTCATGTGTCCTCTGTTTTCCAAGTTGCTTCCTCAGTCGAGTGATTTCTCTAAAGGACTTTCACTAATGGAATTATTCTATTTCTCAGCTGCTTTGTCTTATAACCCACTATCTTTATCGGCTTTTCTACATAACTAAGATTGCTATCAATCTCAATGTCTTGAGTCGGTAACACATGTGTTAGATCAGATCTATATCTTTGTTACATGGTCATATGAATCACATTATACAACTGAGACATTTCAGTAGGCAAAGCTAACATGTATGCCAAAGGTATTATTCTCTCAAGAATTTCATAAGGTCCAATGTACCTAGGGCTCAACTTGCCCTTTTTACAAAACCTCAGCACTCCTCGCCAAGGCAACACTCTTAGAAACACTCTATCTCCCACATTGTATTCTATATCTCTTTTAAGTTGATCTATATAGCTCTTATGTCTATCCTGAGCCACTTTTATTCGACTTTTAATCAGTTTCACCTTATCCACAGTGTCTTGTATCAGTTTCGGACCTTCAATCATTCCCAAACCCTCTTCATCCTAATACAGAGGCGATCGACACTTCCTACCATACAATGCCTCATATGGTGCCATCCCGATATTACTGTGATAATGATTGTTATATGTGAACTCAATCAATGCTATGCATTGATCCCATGCTCCTTAAAACTCCAATACACATGCTCTGAGCATATCCTCAACAGTCTGGATTGTTCTCTCACTCTGTCCATCTATTTGAGGATGAAATAATGTAATGAACTTCAAACTTGTACCCATAACTGACTGCAAACTCTTCTAAAATCTTGATGTGTGAATCTGGGATCCCTGTCGATAAAATGGACACTGGTGAATCTGAATTCACTGTAACTTTCTCAATAAGTTTCACCATGTTAGGGTCCTTGGTCTGAATTCTTTTAATTCTTTCATGCAATATTGATCTCAAATTTAATGTGGATATAAATGCTTCATTATGCTCAAGATTCAACTCTACACTCAAGGCTCTCAACCGAATCGGGCTTGGTATCCTCGATATCTTAATTTAAGCTACATTGGTATTCAACTTTCTGCTCAAAGCATCAGCCACCACATTGGCCTTTCCCGAATGATATTTAATTGTACAGTCGTAATCTTTCAATAACTCTACTCATCTCCTCTGTCTCATGTTTAGTTCCTTCTGGCTTAACAAATATCTCAAACTCTTATAATCAGTATATATCTGGAATGTCTCTCCATATAAATAATGTCTTCATATCTTTAGAGCAAAAACAACTGCAACTAGCTCTAAATCATGTATTGGATAGTTAATCTCGTGAGATCTTAGTTGTCTCGATGCATAGACTATCACCTTGCCATTCTGCATCAATACACATCCTAATCCTTGATGCAAAGCATCACTGTATACTACATATCCACCAATTCCTGATGGTATAGCTAACACCAGTGTAGTAGTCAACCGATATTTCAACTCCTCAAAACTCTTTCGACAGTCATCACTCCATCTAATTGCTACATTCGTCCTCTGAAGTTTTGTTGAAGGGGTTGAGATCAACGAGAACCCCTTGACAAACCTTCGATAATAACCAACTAATCCTAGGAATCTTCAAATTTATGATACATTCCTCGGAGCTTCCCAATTCATCACTACTTCTATCGTCTTTGGATCCACTTGTATGCCTTGTCCAGATACTATATGTCCCAAAAATACTACTTGATCTAGCCATAATTTACACTTACTGAATTTGACATACAACTATTTCTCTCTCATAATTTGTAAAATCACTCTCAAATGCTCATCATATTCTTCTCTGCTATTTGAATACACATGTATGTCATCAATGAACAAAATTACAAATCTATCCAAATAGGACTGAAACATCTTATTCATCAAGGCTGTAAATGCAACTGGGGCATTAGTTAACCCGAACAGCATTACTAAAAACTCGAAATGCCCATATCTGCTCCTAAATGCACTATTCGGTACAACAGCCTCTGCTATCTTTAATTGATAGTACCCAAATCTCAAATCTAACTTGGTAAATATTTGAGCTCCCTACAATTGATCAAATAAATCATCAATTCTAGGCAACAGGTACTTGTTCTTCACTGTTACCTGATTTAGTTGCCTGTAATCAATGCATAGCCTTAAAGTGCCATCTTTCTTCTTCACAAATAAAACTGGAGCTCCCTAACTGTAATATAATCAAGTCTACTTCCAATTCTGGCTGATCAACTCTAATCAAACATCTCTTGCAGATTTCTCCAATTACTGTGGTATTACCTATCGGTGTACTCACCTCTAATCCCCATCTCAATAACTCTTTATCACAATGTAACTTAAATGCCAAATGCAGTGCAATAAATGAATGCGTAGATCTATGATCTAGCAATGCAAATGCTTCATGATCAAAGATAAGCAATGCATCTGCAACTACATGTAAGAGTCATGAGCCTCCTGTCTGGTTATAGCATATACTCGGGCTTGAGACTGGGGCCTGTTGCTCCGGACCTCAGTCCTGATAGAAGGACATCCAGAACTCACTCTACCTCTACCTAGGCCTCTATGTCCAACCCCACTAGCTCAACTCGGCTGAAAAATAGTCTCACTCACTGATCCCTCTCTCATACCAAACTGGGCTCCAATTGTAGCAAGACAATCTTTAACCTGATGATCAAAAGAGCCACATCTAAGGCAAGCTCCAGACAATCTCTAGCACTCACCACTGTGTTTCTTCCCATAGTGCTCATAATTAGGTATCTAACCTGACATTGCACCTCTTCCACTGCCAGACTATACAAAACTACTACTCTATCTAAACCCTAACTGTTTGGATCCAACCGGTGGTCAAAATGGTCTATTCTGGCGCTTACTGAACTTTTTGCTAGAACCGCCCTAAAATTCACTGGGCCTCTTCTGTCTAGATTTTGATCTCTGCTCATACTGATTGTCGCTTAATAATTGCTCTATTCAGATCGAGGCTGCTTTAAGCTCAGTGAAACTGCTCAAATTAGTAAGAGCTAGCCTTGTCTGAATCTCTATGTTCAACCCATTTTTAAATCTCCTACACTTGTCTTCTTCTGTAGGAGTCAACGTAGTAGTATAACCCATTCATTTATTAAACCGAATCCCATGTTCTACCACTGACATCCTACCCTACTTTAAATCCATAAACTCCTTCATTTTTTTATCCAAGTAAATTTTAGGCATATAATTTTCCTCGAAGGCCCTCAAAAAATCTCCCCAATTTATATTGCAAGGTCTGGTGGTACTGCTTAGAACAGTCTTCCACCATTAGTAAGCTGGGCCTTGCAGTAATGAGATCGCATAATCAAATCTTTCATTTGTCTCACAGTCCATCTGATGAAAAACTCTCTCTGTCTATTCCAGCCATCCCTCGGCCTTCGCAGGGTCTGTACTTTCGTAAAAGTCCACAACCCCCTGCTTACGTATCCTATCATACCTCCTCTCCCTTCTCTTTGATACTCTAGGTGAAATTATCTCAGATTGAGGTACTGACGACTCTCTACTAGCTCTTTCTGATCCTAGGTCAGCTGAGGGTTCCATTTGATCGCCTACGTCTGATAACTTATAACACACAATAACTTCAATTATCATCCGAAGTTTTCACAACATTTTATGCCTAACATTACTACATATCCCTATGGATGCCAACCATGTTCTGATACCAAAATGTAACACCTCACTACCATAAATTACATACCAAAACACCCAATGGACATTCCAGTATATAATCTATAATAATGGCATGTTAGAGCAAACACATATCCAACTTAATCATGGCATCAATTATGCATGAAAGTCACCAAATTTTAAAATCAAGCTGCATTCTTCATTTCATTTCATAAAAACCAAACTGACATGGTAGCTTTACAAAACCATCCGAATATATACAATATCAAACCCTATACATAACACATTGCTTGAAAGATAATTTGTACAAAAACTACTAACTACTCCTTTAGTCTCAGCTGACCGACTTTTGAGCCATTTCTTGACAAAAGTACAAGAATTAATCTTCTCGTAGAGTCTGTCTATCTCTAATGTCCTCTCTCAGATCTGAAATATCAACGTTGCAATTTTGGTGTGTTTTGCGAACTCAATGATATAACCATCCTCGATGGTTCACCCAATTCATGCCACATATCAAATCAGATAAGCACATATTTCATAACTTTCCATTTAACAAATTGCATCACATATCATATATTTCACATATCTCATTCTCATTTAATGACATAACCACATTCGAATTCAATCAGTCAATCACACTTAATAAATGTATACGCAATGTTCATACGACCCACTTTTAATTATTAAGTTGTTGTGACTTAGTGCCTACACTGTCCCGTATCTATTGTGGATACCGAGCTCATTAATACTGTTCTTTACCCTTTGCGGATATAGGGCTCATTGTACATATCGAGCCTTTAGCTATATACCACATTTCGGAGCTTTAAGCTCATATTCAGTGGCTACTTATGTCACAACTATCTTTATCTGATCAAGCATTCGTCTATGAAATGTATCACAATAATATTCAATCATTCATTATTTCAATCATTCCCATTCTCAATCTCATTCCCATTTGAACACATTTACAGTCTCATTCCTATTTATCATATTCAATCAATCATTCACAATTTAACAATTATCATCGGACTTTAGTCTGGCTTTTAACAAACATGTTGAGTAAACACATAGTCAGTCCAAATTCACATTCAACGAACACTTCAATATCACATTCATCAATCAATACCTCGGACCTTCACGTCCAGAATCAGTACAATCAAATTCACATTCAAATCACAAACACTCCCAATACAGTCCCAAATATCAAACACCTGTAGCTGAGCCTTCAATTCCTTTAGTTCTTTAGGTGCCATCCTATATGAAGGAATGGATATAGGAGTAGCACCAAGAACTAAGTCAATCGTAAACTCTATTTCCCGATCTGGAGGTAAACCAAACAATTCAGAGGGAAACACATCTTAGAATTCTCTAACAACAGGGATGTTTTCTACATTCTGCTCAACTCGTCTATCAATCATGTGGGCCAAATAATCCTCACATCCACCTTGCATCAACCTCAAGGCACTAATGAATGAGATCAGCCTGGCTGGTACTGCTTGACTAATACCTCTGAAAACTGCTCTCGGCTGATTAGGAGATTCCAGTACCACCTTCTTGGTGTAGCAGTTCATGATAGCCCTATAAGCAGTAAGCCAGTCCATGCCTAGAATGACATCTATCTCCCTTAACTATAATATAATCAAGTCTGCTTCCAATTCTGCCTGATCAACTGTAATCAAACATCTCTTGCAGATTTCTCCAATTATCGTGGTACTACCTATCGGTGGACTCACCTCTAATCTCCATCTCAATAGCTCTCTATCACAATGCAACTTAAATGCCAGATGCGATGCAGTAAATGAATGCGTAGATCCAGGGTCTAGTAATGCAAATGCTTCATGATCAAAGATAAGCAACGCACCTGTAACGACATCTAGAGAATCCTGAGCCTCCTGCCTAGTTATAGCATAAACTCTGGCCTGAGACTGGGGTCTGTTACTCCGAACCTCAGTCTTGACAGAAGGACTTCTGGAACTCACTCTGCCTCTGCCTCGGCCTCTCTGTCCAACCCCACTAGCTCGATTCAGCTAAATAGTATTCTCACTCACTAATCCCCCTCTCATACCAGACTGGGCTCTAATTGTAGCAGGACAATCCTTAACCTGATGATCAAATGAACTACATCTAAGACAAGCTCCAGACAGTCTCCAGCACTCACCACTTTGCTTCTTCCCACAGTACTCACAATTGGGTATTTTACCTGACACTGCGCCTCTTCCACTGCCAGACTATATAAAACTACTCCTCTGTCTGAACCCCAACTATCTTGATCCAGCCGGTGGTTGAAATGGTCTATTCTGGTGCTTACTGAACTTCCTGCCAGAACTGCTCTAAACTTCACTGGGCCTCTTCTTAGACCATTGCCTATGTTCTCCCTAATCATCTCTCAGCAATTGTTCTATTCGGATCGAGGTTGCTCTAAACTCAGAAAAACTGCTTAGGTTGATGATTGTCAGCCTTGTCTAAATTTCCATGTTTAATCCATCTTCAAATCTCCTGCACTTGTCTTCCTCAGTAGGAATCAAGGCAGTTGCATAACCTATCAGTTCATTAAATCTGATCTCATAATCTGCTACTAACATTCTGCCCTATTTTAGATTCATAAATTCCTTCATCTTTCTGTCCAGGTAGATTTTAGGCATGTAATTTTCCTTGAAGACCCTCAGAAAGTC